>JARBWK010000002.1:90716464-90755610 GCA_030556195.1 Anolis apletophallus | reverse complement strand
CATTCTGCAACATTAACCAATCTCTTCTCCGAGGAGGAGGATTGCTCCGCCCCCCAACTGGTTGGAGGGCGAAGTGTATTATCCCTTGACAGCAGAGTTCTTGGTGTGAGATAGTGAGATTTGTGATCTAAGGACCTCATCATATTAGCCAGGTGAAGTGTTCTGCTTCAGTTGGCATCCGGGAGGAAAGAGAGAGCCACGGGGTGACTATTGTCCCGAGCGCAACTCCCTCTCAGTGACACTTTTCCCATCACATGGGGAAAGTGTCACCCTCCCACTTAGGAGCATACTAGCTGAAATGGTAAAGGCAATTATTTTCTCACCTGGCTACTGCATAGCCTCCTTAACCTTAAAAGTCCCTTATTTGGTGTTAAAAATACAGCAACATGTATACTCCCCTCCATCAAAATGTCTAGCAGAAGTGATCTCATATTGTGACTGCATAACATCCTGTGTTTTCCTGCTTCTATTAAAACAACAAAGTACAAAATGCTCTTGCCTTACTCATGAAAACTAGGAAGATAAACCAAAAAGTTAAGAAGATGTGTACAAAAGACCATTTTATTTAAGTAGCTAAAATATATAAGCTGAGCCAGAATATCTGTCATTTGATCACAAGACTAGAATCATAGAATCATAAAGTTGGAAGAGACCACAAGGGCCATCTAGTCCTAGTCGTTGCCATGCAGGGATATACAATCACTCCTGAAATATGGCCATCCAGTCTCTGATTTAAAATGTTCAGAGAAAGAGATATATTCCAAGACAACCAAGTACACTGTCAAACAGCTCTTACCATCAGAAAGTTCTTCCAGATATTCAGATGGAATAGAGATAACATCAAAAAAGCAGTTAATTTAACAAGATGGCATAAACAAATGAAGACATCTCAGTAGCTTGGATGCATTTCAATTTCACAAAGACATGAGTTCTGTTAAGAATATATACATGTATGTCACAGTATAGTTGTGGGCCAAAATGTCAACATTGCTGATAGAGGCAGAAGCAAACTTTTGTTTTTCTGTATTTTAATGTGTATTTTATGGACATATGTTTTAATATGTGTATTCTACTAAGTGTTTATAAATAATTATGTGTCAATTACATGTTTTAGCAATGTTGTAACCTGTCTTGAGCCATGAGGGGAGCCAGATAAGAAATAAATTTATCATTGTTGTTATTAAATATGCACATATGTGCTTTGTCTTTCCAACCTGTACATTGTGCATCATGTGTTGTTCTTCATGAATAGTGCATTGTGATATGGCACCTCATTGTTAACAGTATTGCTATTCTGCATGGGACTCTGTAGTGCTTGAGTAACATTGTCATATGCGGATATTTACTGAGGGAATGTTGGAATGTCTGCTTTAATGGGAAAGTTCCTGCCAGTCTAAAAACAGAAACTTTCCAACACATTGAGTTTATTGTCTCTCTCTGGCATTACTTCACGAATGAAGATTCTTAGGAAGGAGTCATTCCACGCTTTTTACAAGCGCGTTGATGACTAAAAAGGCCAATCTGAGATAGGCAAGTCCGTTTGCAGAAAGCACAGCAGAAAGTCTCCTTGGGTGATGTTGTTTCCAAGTTGTGGTTCTTTCTGCGTTGTTCTCTTCGAGACCCATTCGGCATGTCTTCTCAAAAGAGGCAGCAGCATTGTGGATAGTGCATCTCCATACCTTCCAATGTGAGGCCAGGCTGGATCAGTGTTGGTGATCAATCTGGCCGAGCCTGAGATGTTGTTTCAGGAAGTCCTTATATCTCTTTTTTGGGGCGCCTCTCTTGCGCTGACCTGTGGCGACTTCACCATAGAGTAGTATTTTAGGGTTAACATAAATAATATAACACCATAAATAATATAATACAAATTGTTGTAATATAGATGGCTACCTTTTTGTGTGTGTGGTTGCCATATTTTTTACAAAGCTTGACAGGTATATTGCCCATTTAAAATGTGTATCATATTCAGTTCAAATCACAATTATACGTTACTTTTCATTTAAAAAATGTTTTGTATAACATGGCACAGACCAATGTATTTGGAAAGGATGGCACCTTTATACATTAATGGGAGACATTTCCATGCATCTAGATTCAGGTATATGTGTAGAGATCTTGCATTGTTACGGGCAATTGGTGCTGTCTTTCTCTCCCCCTAAAGAGGCATTATAGCAATTTCATCAACTTTACCATGATATCAGTAATATTAACTCTTGGTTCAACTAGTGTATAAAAACCTGCATGAATGGAGGGGTTTTATGGTTTCAGAATCAAAGACTATATTAAATGTACTGGAGAAAATATGCATGTATTATTTAAAGGCTTCCTTACATTTTTCACTGGATCAACCATGCTCTAAGTTGCAATGGGACCTTACATTAAGGCACTGTTAAATGCTCATAACAGATTTCAGTTTTAAAAATCACAGTTTAGCATGTATAAGCTTCTTGGGATAGGCATATCCAACTAGCTCTCTGGGAGTCCAGTTGGCTCAGCATACCCTAATGGTTCTCTTATTTTGTAGTTCAGATTCTTCTGTTTGCATAACCTGAGATACTTAACCTTTTGCTTCCCAGTGTGAACAGCAGCAGAGGACCTGAGAGAACGCTTGTCTTGATGGCTTCTTGACATTCAAGATGCAGACAAAGCATTCTCTGACCCCTCCTTGCAGTATGAACAAGTGCAAATAACTCTCTTGTTAATCTCTGCATATTAGACATGTTTTTCACCTTGATTTTGGTAGCTAATTTAGTAGAAGGAGCCAGAAGAATGAGGTCGAAGATGAGATACCCTTAGCTCAATGCTGAGGTCACTACAAATTTGGCAATAGTGAAAGGTTTCCGAATGCCAGACATTAACACAAAACAATGTGCAGTGTTTACAGTGGACTCTGCAAAAAATGCTTCAGCTGTGTTCCACGAAAAGGAAAATCAGCCTGATTAGAAAGCTCTGCAAATGGCGATTTATTATTAGTAAATGTTTTATTTTTATACCTCTTTTGTATCACTATATACCCGGGGTTACATAAAATTTTCTCAGCTGGAAAGGGGTTGCATGTGGAAAAAGTTTAAGAAGCTCTGATGTAGAGTATATGGGTTGAAAGCCCAAAAGTTGGAGGTAAGCAACTTCATCCGATAAGGTAATCTGAAAGTCTACCACTAACTTCACTAGTTTGTTCTCATATATAAGAAAGTACACCAAGAGGTCAAGAAAGTGGTATTTTTGGATTACAGCTCTCAACATTTTACAAGCCTAGCTGGGGAATTAGGAGCTATATCACCACCCCCCCCCATCCCTCTGAACTAAGATTAGCAAACCAATCTGAAACATTCTGGAAGTGGAAGTTCAACAAGCCACCCACTTTGCAGGGAAGCCTTAGGGAAGCTTGAGGGAAAGTAACTTTGTAATGGCAAGACGGGAAAGACTAAGTAATTGGCTCTTGCTGATTCCAGCTAGAATGTATCATATTGTTCCAGAGTGAGTGGTCCCATGTGAGGAGGTCTGTTACGTTATAGAATACATTTTGAATCCCATTCACCATTAAGAGAGTGAGGCATACACCCCAAGGTGCAATGCATCAGCATAAAGTATCAAATGAAGAAAGACACTTCTTGCCGGGCTGTACACAATTCAAGTTTCAGCTGTCATTAGAGTAGATTGCTTTGAAAAGTATGACAAATCTCAGAAGTGCTAAAAGCCTTTCAGTCAAGGAAAAGCTGAAACAAAACCTACTTTTTCAACCAGTGAGGACTCTTTCAATCATACCACCTTCACCTCTCCAAAGAGAACAACTTCGACTTTCCAGCCTAAGTAATGAGGGTGGATAAGCACTATATATGGGGAATAACATTCCTGTTCTTGTTGGGATGCTCAAAGCTCAGGACTTTGACAGGAGAGCAAGAGTTTTAAAGCGATATATGGTACTTAAATACAGCCTTCCCGAGGATTGTGCTGGCTGGGAAGGTTACCAAATTCTAGTCCAATGTATCTGGAGAAAAACTTTCTTTATACTATTGGTCAGTATGGAATAGTCTTTTCCTTTTATAAAAAAACCTATAGTTTGCAGATAGCCATGGGGTTTAACAAGTAATTTTAAAACCTTTTTTTAACTAAGAGAAGGAAATAAGCTAGAAAAGGAGAATCTGCCCTCTTAATTTAAGAAGGATCTTTTTCAACCCTTTAGGTGATTAATTTTCCTATTAATGTTGATGTTTTTCCCTTTAAAATATGTGTGCTGAAAGAAGAGGGAAGGCAGGAAACCAAACCCAGTTTATATTATTTAACTTGCTTTTTAGAAGATATCAGGCTCCATTTTTGACAGAATAGAAACAAAACCCCTCCCCTACAAGCAATACTTAATCCTTGATGGATTCATGAAACTTGGGGTGGTCTCAGTTTTCAAGGCTGTGAGACATTTCTTTCCAAAGGCACATTAGCCATTGTTAAATCCCACAATTTGTCTATAATTCTTGTACATGATTAAAAACACCTGAATTTTTTTTAAAAAAAGCACATGTAGAATTTGACTTAATAGTGTTTCTGAAATCTATTACTATCACTGGGGGGAAACCCATAGACATTAGTCCAAAGTCTCCAAACCAGAGCTTCCTAACAGCATTGTCAATTCACATCCTCCTCAGATGTCATCATTAAAATTTGGGTGATGTGGTTCAAAGTTGGGAGCTGTAGGAATCTCAGAATTTCCAGGAGAAAAGGAAAGTATGAAACAATATGTATGCATGCATGGAGCCTCCCAGCCCACAAGGACACACCAAGTGATGAACAAATAAAAATAAGTTAAAGCAGTACTAATGCCTGATTTCTCGTGGGTTAATACTTGTACTGCAGTTTTACCTTTTTAAAAACTTTTCTAACTGTACAACTGCTATATTTTTCAACTGTTTTTTCTCCAAATCTATGGCACATGTGTAGATGTGTAATTTTTTTTTTTAAAAAGTCAGAACTCAGTCTGGAACCATATATGATATTATGTCAGTGATTTTGCCTGTAGAAACAAGTTGCCTTCCAATTTGGACTGGAAAGTAAGCCATCTTAAATCCTCCTTGGGATAAAAAAGGCAGGGTATAAATAGGTAAATCAATCAATCAATAAGTAGTACATTAAACTTTAAGGAGATGATTAAAGGAGGCCATTAGAGTCAGCACATCCTGCATTATTAATCTACACTGACCACAAAATGCCATTTGAAGTGGTCATTTATATGGTCAGGGTAGAATCAGCCTTAGTTGAATTAATGAAATGAGAAGGGTAATTCTTAAACAAACCAGTTACTTTCCCAGTAATAAGGGTGGGAATCATGTCTCTCCCTTTGGGTCTACAATTCATAATTACATGGATCCATTCCAATTTGGGTTCAGATCAGGTTGTGGGACAGATAGTGTTTGGCTTGGTTCTATCACAGCTTTCTGCAGGGTGCTTCAGCTATATTGAACTTAGGAACTTATCACATGAGCAGGGGTAAAGTGGGGGACAGCAGGGGAAATCATGGGGCACCAGAGAGAGCCATAAGGCTCTGCTACCTCCCATTGGTGGCCATAGTCTCCTTTCCCACAACATTTTCCCATCTGTCTCTGCTTCATCTTTCACTCCTATGCCGTTCGAGTATGGGCTCAATTTCTATGCACTCCAGCATGGAGCCCCACCAGAAGTAGCCCTGCCCCATATGATGGGCTCTGGGGGGACTCTGTGCTGGCAGTGTGCTGGGAGCACAGAGAAGGGGGGGAGGAAATGGTTCTTGGCAGGGCCGTAGCCAGGATTTTGATTCGGGGCTGAGTTTGGTTCGGGGCTGAGACTGGGTGGAAGAGGGTCTACCCTAGCAAACCTTTTGTATTGTTATCCCAATAACCCCATTAATGTGGGATATAATGAGCATGGTGATCAGATCATGATATGAATAAACATAACAGTTTAAATAATGTACCAGTAAGGCCTTTTTGCGGACCACCCTGAGAATTTCGGGGGGGGGCTGAAGCCCCCTTAGCCCCCCCCTGGCTACATGCCTGGTTCTTGGCCTCAATGTGATCAAGTCATCAAAGGCAAATTTGTGCTATGGTTCTAGCCTTTTTGGTTGAACAACAGGAGGATTGTGGTTCACGCTCCTGGCTGTTAACCTGTGAATCCCCATTGCTTTTCAATATTGACATGAAGCTGATGAGATAGGAAAAGCAGAGTGAGGGGTAGGTATCATCCTCCTCTTCCTCTCTCTTTCTTCCTCTCTCGTTCTTTTACAACGGATAGCGGGGAGGTTGTGCAGGTCCTGAATTCTTTTCTGGGTGTGGTTAAGGACCGGATGTAAGTGAATAAAGTGTGACTCAGTCCCAACAAGAAGGGCGTTCTGTTTATCAAGAAGTAACACTAATCTGTGACTGGAATTACAGCATGTTTTGAATGGGGTTGCTTTTTTTTTTTGAAATATCAGTTTTGTACATAGGTGTGTTCTTGAACCTAGTACTACTCCTGGAAGCCTAGATTGCTGTGGGGGCCAGAAGTGCACCTGTCAATATTTTGCTGCACTAGCAGTGTCATTCTTTATGTACAACACATCAGAGGCCTTGGAGGTCTGAAAAGCAAAAAAAATAAATGCTATCAATCAATCAGTCCCATCCATGACGCATAAAATGTAACATGACCATTTAAAGAAACCGTCATGTGTTAGAGGAAAGCCAGTAGCTCACATCTTGTGTTTCTGAGAATTAGATGAATCTCTGTTGTTGTTGTTGTTACTATTATTATGTTTATTTATACCCCACCTTTTCTCCCCACAAAGGAGACTCAAAGCATTCTTACATATCAACCTCCCCTCTATGAAATTTTGGATCCACATAGGCTTAAATCTGGATAGAAATCCTGCAGTCTTTTAGACATTGGACTGTAGCTCTCAGCATTTCTCCCCATTGGTTATCCTGGACTGCTGAGCATTGCCATCCAATAATATCCTGATAAGTTACAGAATTACTGCCTGATTCCTACCTGTTGGTATTTTCAGTTAGAGTAGATCCCTTGATTCAGTGGTAACTCAGTCAGACAACAGTTGCAAAAGTTCCACAAATTCCATAGGACAGGTGCAAGTGTTTTCTTTAGTGTCTGAATCAACATGCAACAGGTTGTCAGACTATATTAAATGGGTTGCAAAAAACAGACAGTGTTTGAACCCAGCTTGTAAAAATAAAGAAGGTGATACTTCAGGTAATTTTAGATGTATTATTTTAAGACCAAGTTGCAGTAATGACATTCTCTTTTACCACCCTTGGACCATCAGCACAACTCCAGACTGCTCTGTGGAACTTAAAAGAACATGTGATCTGTACAATAGAAATTACAGCTAAGCTGCTCCACCTGAATAACTACAACATGCTCATAAATCAGAAGAGGGCATTCCTCTGTGACAGAATTCTAAGTGGCCCACTGTGCCTTAAGTCTGGGTTACCCATTAATGCTGTCTTATACAAACACTTATAGGTACTTTAAAGTACACACTTACAAAAACATGGGCAACAGGTTTGTGCAGAAAGGCCACACAAAGTTAAGATCTGCAGAACCCAGCATTATTATCATTATAATGCTAAATGGTAAGGCCCACAGCATGTAGAATTTTGTCATTCAAAGACATAAATTGCCATATGCAAATACTCAACACAATTATTTCTTACTGCTTTTAACCCCGAGTTCCCCTCGGGGGTGAGAAGGGCAGGGTACAAGTGTATGAAATAAATAAGTACAGATCAAAAAATGGAGCCAGAAATGTTTCTACTTGGTTTTGTTGAATAAAATACCGTACTCTTGTCTAAGGAAAATTGATTACTGAGCATCTCAGGAAGCATTCAATAAGCAGGAGGAGTATTTTGTTGTTGTTAAATCCAACAATGAAGTACAAAAAAATTTCAATATCCAGATTCCACATCTAGAAAATCTGTTCTAGATTATGGTGTTGTTCATTCAATTTACTCTGGTTCTTTTAAATGTATATTAATTGCTTTTAGTGGACTTATCAGAGCAGAACATTTCCCAAGATTTCATTACAGAAGTAGGAATAGATCTTATCTGTCAAGATAGACATCAGTTGTACCTACCAGTTCTAAGAAAGACAGAAATTGCTTATCTTTTCAGTGTCATCAGAAACAGTGCAACAATGGACACGGATCCCAAAAAAGCATAACTAACTAGACTACATTCTCTGCAGACATGGCAAAGATGGTGTCTAGTCCTAAGTCAATACCAGTTATTTTTCTCCTAGTAGATTTAACACAGAGTATTATGTAAGGATTCCACTCCTGGCCTTTATAAAGCTGCTCAACAAGCTCTTCTTAACTCAGTTCAGTTCTTCTGGGTGGCAAGTAAAAGATTAAATATATTTCCTTTTTGCCCTCTAACTGCTTTATAGTAGACAGACACACCAAAAAGTTCTCATTTGTGTGCAGTTGTACTCAATCCATGACCCACTCCATCTTTATATTTGCCACTGTCCCACCCAGGTACTTCACAGAAAGTAAACCTCTCCCATTGACTCCAGCACCTGCTAATCCGGGACACACTTGCATCAGGAATGTGTTGTTAACCACACTCCTAGTGCTGGGTAATACTACCCACTTAACCCTTTGTGTGACTTTTTTTGTTTTGGTGTGGACAACATCTGCACTGAGAAATACTATGCAAAAGCACTTGCTTGCTGGAAACCTTAATCACTTAAAGATTGATCATCCAAGGGGTGGAGTTAGTACTATGAACTCCATCTTTATTGTGTAGATTTCTCCTTATGTTATTATTGTATGACGGGTGCTGTTCTCTTGATCCGATTAAAATACAGGCCCGAGATTTAATGAAATATCCCAGATTATGTACAGTACATCATGAAAACTTTGTGTACATAAGAAATTCTTGCAACATTAGGGATGTATATTCTGTTTTAATCTTCTAAAAGAAAAAGAGACTGCACTTTGTGACACGTCAAGATAAATCATAAATTTATAAATTTCGGAATGGCATAATGAGTTCAGGATTACACCTAATTGTTGCATGTTTTCAAAAGCTACTGCAAGGAATGAAAAGAAAGATTACACGTCACAGGTACATGCTCTTTACTTCATGGAGAGGACTTGCCTTTGTCTCAGTGTGAAATAATGCAGAATCATCTTCATTGCTGACAATTTTGAAATATCTCCATTGTACAAATAGCCAGGAACTCAGCTGAATTAGCATACCTATTCCAAAGAATGTTAGAATCTGCTAAAATCCCAAAAGAGTCAGATTCACACCCGTAACAGCAGAGACAAAAATGATACGAGTTCATAAACAACAGAGAGTGGGGTCTCCCCCCTTGCCTTCTTGCATTCAGACATGGTACAAATCATACAGGGCTGACAACATGAACAGGTGCCTCAGGAGCAGAACCCACCAGCCAAACATAGGACATTTTAAAGGTGACCGAGATTTGAAACAGCAGGTAGGAAGAGAAGGCAGTGAAAACTTATGTACCGTGGGTGGCCAGCTTGTTATCTTTTAACAAATGAGAGCAATTTTCCAGTTGGGAGACCTAAGGCAAAGCCGAATGCAAGGTCATAAGCGTTTGGACACACAGAGATTAGGTCTACCACACATTCTGTTACTAATAACTGCATTATACTGCATCTGCAGAAGCAATCATCTGTCTCTTGCACATCCGATTGTCTGGACCTCCCATCAGAAGCAGTACATCACAGAGTCACAGGGCTGAATGCCTTCAAAATTTTTGGAAATATGTTTGTAATGTTACAGTCAGAAAATCCTGTAACCTATGTGATAGCTACATAGCTCCAGCATTTTAAAAAATCACTATCACTCTGGTAATATTAAACTACTTTTGATAATGATTCTTAACGTACCAAATTATTTTATTGCAATAGATATAGGGAAATAGGGAAATAAAGTGTTTTGGTAGTATTGCCAGAATACTGCCCTGGAATTGGTGTAGTTGTATATGCCATGGTTCAATGCTATGGAATCATGTGAATTGTAGTTTTCTGAGGTCTTTAGCCTTCTCTGTCAAAGTGTGCTGGTATCTAACCAAAGCTCTACCCTGGAAATGTTGGCATGCTGTGACGAAATGCCTATATTTTGGGCCAAAAGAAGCCCAGGAGGAAAAGCCCTTTTTGGTGGGTTGGCCAGTTAATGGTCTGTTTTGGATGAACGGCCATTTTAAGGTTAGGGTTCCCAGTTAGGCTGAAGTAGGGACAGCCTAGGAAAGGGGACATGGAACTTCAGGGAGCCAGTAGGCAGTTAGACCAGGCACCAGGGGAGAAATGTCAGTTAGAATTTCAAAAACTGACAGTTGGGGAGGCCACGGAACTCTGGAGGGAGTTGATGGCTGGTCTCTGACAGAGAAGGTCAGAGTGAGTTAGGCTCTTGAGAGAGTTAGCAGCTTTGTGCTGGGTTTTCAGGACTCTGAGAGGAAACAGAGTCAGGTAGTTGTATGCAGCAGATAATACCTTAGCACAGTATTATCTGGGGTGCTACGTTGAATGTAACTGGTTTAGTTTGTGCAAGTTTTTTTTAAGTAACCACACGCTCCAATGCTTCATTGTAACCAATACGCTCCTGTGCCTGTGAATCTCTCACAAGTTGTTAAAATAAATCTTGTTCTCTTGTTTAACCAGTCCTGCCTCCCGGTGTTTCAAACCTCCCTGGGTTAAATGGTGGCAGCGTAATTCAAGAGCAACCTCTCCAGTCCTAAATACAAAAGTCCAGCCTAGAGAATAAGGCAAGCCCTCACCACCATACGTGGTGCCCTGCCACGGTGTTAAAACAGCCTACCCTCACACATGCCGTTACCATCTTGTAACTTCATAATAAGCACAGGTTTCAACTGGGGACTGCTTACAGTACACTACACTACCTTTCTGAAGGAATAAACAATTAACCATGAGGGGTCATGGAGCTCATCTTTCAGCCAGATTGGACCTTATCAATAAAGGGACTTCCTGTTCTTCCAAGATTTAAGTTGTGTTTGTATGCAGACTAAGATCTACACTGTAGAATTAATGCAGTTTGACATAATTTTAACTAGCATGGCTCAATGTTGTGGAAGGGTGGGATTTGTAGATATGTCCAAAAATAGGGGTGGATCAAGTGTAGTGCTAGGACTGGACCTGACTCCCAAGGCTACTTTTGTGGTCCTTTATCTTTCCAAATGTCTCAGCCTGCCCCTTTTTTTGCCCAAAATTATGAATTGCAGTAAAATACAATTTCAGATATTTCTAAGCAGCATATTAATAAAATATTTTTGATTCCTGCAAGGATATATATTTAAAACCCTCTTAACAGCTGCCTGTGGAGCTTATTGTACACCTTCCATCCCTGAGAAGGGCCAATCCATCACTTAAATATAATGATGAAGAAAATAAAAAATTCAAGGTCATCCTGAAACAGCTGGTCCTTCAAAGAACTGGACATCCAAACTGTTTAAGCTGTTTCAAGATTGAAATTGATAGTTTTAACTAACCCCAGAAACACACTGGTAATAGCTAAAGAAACAAAGAAGCATATGCTGTACTAATAAGCTATGCCATGTCCTCATTTGACTATATGGTCACTGCATTCTCATGAGGCAAAGAACGAGATGAACCATCTGCTTACAACCTAATCCACACAAAGTTCCCAATGACCTCATGGGTTTTCTTCTAGACTTAGGACCTCATTACACAAGGAACTTTTAGCATCCTAGGACACTTCTTCCCCAGTTGGGTGATGGAGCCCCACACCGTCCATCACACAATGTAACCTCACTTCCAGCAGGGCTCTGTTGTTCAGCTGAGGTCGCAGCATCCTAGGATTCTGCATCCGCAACACAGTAGCTTCCCTGTATTCCATTAGGAACAACAGGGCTACTGTGGGAGAAACCGCACTGCAACACTTACCCATGTGTGATGCAGAAGCATTGCTACCTGCTGAGGCACAATAAATGTGCCTTGGTATTACTTTTTTCTAAAAAAAAAACCCAACCCTTTATATCTTTGAGGTGTGATACTTCTTCCATATTTTCCATGCTTTTCCTCATATATGCTCCTTGTTTCTACTTATTCTTACACTACTCTTTTTCTGTAAGTGAAGAGACAGATCCTAATATGAAATTAAGAAACTGCATTTTCCTTTGACTGATTTGCAACTTCTGCATGACTTTCTTGTATAACCTTTTCTTTACTACATGACCAATGCTTAATATAATAGCAGATGGGATCAAGATAAAAAGTGTGATAAATGCATGCAACAAACGTACTAAAATAATTATTCATATGCAGCAATGTTCATTTCGAATAAGGTCTTAATTTTTTTAAAAAAACTTTGAAATGGTACAGGTTTACCCACAAACCCATTGTAGAAACTAAACTGTCACCTGCTGTGGTTGCAACAGGGGTGTGCACCTGTCTCAGTCAAAGAGCTACATGTTTTACTTTCCCCTGGAGATGTCTGCACTAATCAGCAAGAAGAATGACACCCTCCCACTATGCTTCCCTGACAGATCTTGAAACTTACTACAGTTTCATGAGTCTAAATATACAGATGGTTTTAAAATTATAACACTGAAGTCCAGAGGTCATTGCAGTAAAACAGATGCAATTATGCTTTCAGACGTCAGACTGGCATCAAAATAGTCACCTCTGTGACCACTTTGTACATCCTAGACATGTATCAGGTTTGACAGTAAGTATGTAAGTACTCATCTGTAATATCTCTTAGTTCTTAATGCTAGTATCTGTGGGCCTTAGCTATCTATTTGTTGAATTATTTGGTCAGCCAACTAAACCAGACCTATGAGTACATTAAATAGTGATCTACACAGCTGTATAAATGTGTGTCTACTTAGAGGTATCAATGTATGTTGACTGTCAATCTGCAGACATCTCCCCACACATGTTTATGCTCTTACTCTTTCCATTGCTGTATGTATAGCCCTATATGGCTACCTGAAGGACCGCATCCCCATATGCCGTCCTGTTTGAACTCTTCATGAGAGGCACTTCTCTTTGTGTCATTACCTTCTTGGGCATGCTTGATGGAATGAAATAAAAAGCTTTTCTTGGTGATTGCTCCCAGACAATGCAACTCCATCCTAGGGAGGCAAGGAGTGCATCTACACTGTAGACTAATGCAGTTAGACACCACATCATGAGGAGTGAGATTAATTTGGTGAGGCACTATTTGGCAGAAAAAGCTTAAGACCTTGTAAAATGGCAACTCTCAAGATTATATGACATTGCGTCATGGTAGTTAAAGTGGTGCCAAACTGCATTAATTCCACAGTGTAAATGCTTCCTTGGATGGTTTCCTTCTCATTCTTGATCCCAAAACAGAAATCAGACTGATCACATTTCAAATAGATAGCTTGGTGGACAGGTTGTTCTAGGCACCTGTAAAGTTTTTGGTGTGTCTGTTTTCACAAAAAACGATAGACATACTTTTCAAAACTATTTTGCAAATATGTTGGCTGTGCACTCTTTGTCTTTTATGCTATTTTGGTTATGATCATGTTCTACCTGGTTCATGGGGGGAATCTTCCTACAGCATCATGAGCATCTCCAGCCTATAGCATTGCAAAACACCATAAAAGAAGTGCCAGTGATGCAGAGCAACAATGTTTGTCAGAGCTAGGCAGAGTGGGTAAAGCCTCAGTTGTAACAAGCCTCTCACTTCTTGAATCAGATTGGCAAATGCAGATCACCAATCACCAAAATATATTAAAATGCAACTAGAGAGGAAATATTACAAGGAAATAACAGCTTTCTTGCAATGGGGCTGGTTTTGCTTTGCTTTAAGACATCTATGATCTATTGGGGAGGACCTTCTCTCAGTCCCACCACCTGCTCAAGTGCACTTGGTGGTAACACGTGCTGCTCCCAGTTTGTGGAGCTCCCTCCTAAGAGTGACCTTGAGGGGCCTATTCCTGTTGGCCTTCAGTGGCCGCTCCCAGGTTGTGGAGCTCCCTCCCAAGAGAGACCATGAGGGGCCCATCCCTGGTGGCCTTCTGCAAGTGGGCCAAGACCTTCTTTGACCAACAAACTTTTGGGGATGAGTAATGGACAGGCTCTGGAGAGGTTAGGTGGGATGGGGGGGGGGAATATGAGTTTTAAAGGCTATCTTAGTGTATACTGTATTTTAATTCTGTTTTTAATCACACTGTTACTATTCAATTGTTTTTAAGTTTTGTATTGCTCTTTTTAAACTGTCTAGTGTGGATAGATGTTAGCTGCCTTGAGTGTCCATAGGGATGCTTCCTCTACCACTATGGGGAGTAAAGTGTCTTTTACTTTCCTCCCCCTCTCCATACATGATGGGGGAAAGGGCAGCGGGGCACATTGCCATATGCTGCTGCACTTTCCCCATCTGATGTGGACAGGGTGCCAAATGTGCCTTGTCCCATTCCCACTGTATGATGGGGGAAGTAGGAAGGGTGTGTGAGGTGCCATGAGCTGCCCTGCGTACCTTCCCTTTCACCATCAACTGCTGTGTAAAGAGATCCAAAGAGTTGTCATCCACTCTGTTATCATACAATCACGTTTTCTTTATATAGGTATGTGGAAGAACAATTTTTCTAGGTTTTTTGCATTTAATTTTGATATCTGAACCTTCAGTTTGGACTGAATAGCTATAGTTTGTGTTGTTCTGGGATGAAATTGGGCCAGTTGCTGATTTGGGGTTAGTACAAATTAGCCTGGTTCATTTTGAAATTTAGGGTTTGACGGATTCTGTTCCTCATCCCCACCAAATACACTTTTAAAAATGTCCTTGCTTGCCATTTGAAGGCAAGAAGACAACAATAGAAATCAGAGACCTGAAATATCTTTTGGAGAAGACCAAGAAATATGCACTAAGAATTGCAAGAGAGCTCTGGGGTACATAAAACATTACAAAGAGTTTGAATTAAGCCTAAGTGTGTCTGTATGACAGTGAAATCAAGAACATTGCATATATTTCTGTGAATATCTGAATTGGCATGCTTTGGTCACAAGAAGATAGTGGAACCACCAAATCCAGGAGTTTTCAGAGGAGTGATGAATCTAATGATGGCCATCAATTCAGCGAAGGGACTCTAGCTTCAGAAAGCCAGTTTGCTCAGAGGTCTTTCCTGGAGAGCAGGTCTTCCTCTCTGGAATTAGCTCTGGACAGCAAAGGATCACATTGGGCTGTGGTAGAAAGCCACTCCTTTTATTTGTCAAAAATAATAACGTTATAGACATTTAAACACACAAATAAACGAAAACTCAATAATTTCTGGGGCATCAACTCAGAGGTCTCCACAATGGAACTGTGCCTCAGATTCAGATTCATGTGGAAAGATTCCTGGAGAGATAGATACTAGGCATGAGAAAAAAGTTATGAAAATGAAATGATTCGGAAGAAATTCGTAAGAAATGCTACTTTTGAGTATTTCTGCATCTGGAATGCCAACCAGGAAGTGGACTTTCTTTATAGAACTTCGGGGGCCAGGATTTTCTTAAGTGTCGTTATTAGGTCGTAAGGGGGGGGGGCACCCTCCTTCTCTCTCACCACCCTCCCGCCTCCCTTGCCAATAAGTATTATGGCAAGGCAAGCCCTAAACTCACTCCTTCTTTCGGCTGGAAGCCTGGAAAAAATGTAAACAGAGAGGTTTACTCAGAGTAAATCTGCAAAGGAGGGCACTTTGGATGAAGTGCCCTCCTTGTGGATTTACTGAGTAAACCTCTCTGTTTACATTTTTCCAGGCTTCCCTGCCTGCCTCCTGCCTGCCAGGATCTAAAGCATCAAAGAGTATTGGGGTGAGAAACCAACCTAATGTATAATAGAATGAATGCTACTGTAAGTGCCTAATATTATAAGTAATCCAACTGGTCATATACCTACATTCCATGCACATGCAATAATACAGCAGTAATAACAATGGGTATAAGAAGAGGTAAAATTCAAACCGAAGTATTCTGACTGTGGTCCCTCCTCAAACTGCAAAAGGCTCTTCTCTATGAGCCCGGGAAAAGCCAAAACCCCGGGCACAGCGTTTGCTGCCTGGGTGCACACACACACATATTCTTTGGGGGGGGGGGGATTTGCTGCAGAATCCCGGGCTCATAGAGAAGATTCTGCAGCAAATCCCCCAAGAATATGTATGTGTGTAGCATTCATTCTATTATACATTAGGTTGGTTTCTCACCCCAATACTCTTTGATGCTTTAGATCCTGGCAGGGCAGGAGGAATGGACGGCTCTCCCTGCCCCTTCTGCCTGCCAGGATCTAAAGCCTTGAAGAGGCTTCATGAGGGGCCAACTTCAGCCCTCCAGGTGTTTTGGACTTCAACTCCCACCATTCCTCACAGCCTCAGGCCTCTTCCTTTTCCTCTCAGCCTGGGCAAACTTGGGCCCTCTCTCCCTCAGTATCGGGGTGAGAGAGAGGCAGCGAGGAGGGAGGGGGGGTCCTCCTCCTTTTTGTTTGCTGCTTCCAAGAATAGAATACCCCCTCCCTCCCTCCTTCCTATTTGGAGAGTCCCATCTAGAATTCAGTGTGATTTATTCAAGTTTTGGCCTACAACTCCCAGAAATCCCAGCCAATTTACCAGCTGTTAGGATTCCTGGGAGTTGTAGGCCAAGTACCATCTGGAATGCGCATGCGCTGGCATACGAACTACTAACGAATTTCGTTAGTAATTAAGTTACATTTTAGAAATTTTTGGAATTTTTTTTGTAAGTCTTTCTATTACTAATAAAAAAACATCCCCCCCCCCCCTGATTTTAGAATCACAATTTTTGGGTTCGAAACCATGCCTAATAGATACATCATGCTTGGACAGTTGAGCAACCTCTTCCTAGAGGTGAATGACAAGAAGAAACGAATTGCTCGGAACTGACATGGGAGAGGCATGATGTGCCATGAAAAGGGTCTGTGATGCATTTCCCATTGCCCAGTAAGTTCACTGATATGCACACCAGTAAACTCATTAATGAAACTTCTAGTGTTGCAGATCTACAAATGCTGAGTCCCAGTAGAAATTTTTAAGTATGTCCCATCACCCAGGAGGTTCACTGCTATGCACACTAATTGAACTTTCTAATGCAACAGCTAGTGTTGGAGCTCAACAAATGATGTGTTCCAGGAGGACTCTTAAAGGTTTCCGTATATTTTTCAATCCTTATCCAAAGCACTGAGGGCATTTTGAGACTGAAATATTCTTCTGTTTGATTAAATAAGTGAATCAAGTTTCTTCTTAATAGTTTCACATCCTTGTATTTTCTATCATGCTTTTTATCTCATTTTGATATGCACCAAACATTGCCATCATCAATGCCATGAACAGTGATATATAAAATAACAGATCTAATGTTTAGAAGAAACGGAATAGTATCTAGACTATACACTGTTTTCTCCATATTTCTGGCTTGCTTATTTTTTATTGGCCATCTTTATTTTTGTAGTATGAGAATTTGCAAGCTAATTTCTTTCTTAACTTCTTTTGTTTAACCATAACTGTGACCAAATGAAGGAATGCACTTGACATGTTCAATAAAGCAACTGCTTAATGTTTATGGCAAGTGCTCTCCATTTACACTGTTAATTCAAATTGCCTGGATTGTTATAAAACTGTGAATGGGATAGAATTACCCACCTTCCTAGTGCACACTTGAAATGGATCACACTACAAAGTGGCACAGGTTTTCCTATTAAATGCTAAGGAGTGTGCTCTTAAGGATGAGAGCACCTGTACTTGGAGCACATTGTATTGTGTTTAAAATGGTAACATTACACTACGTGAAGAAATGTACCTAGACAAGACAAAAAACCCAAAAGATGTGGTTAAATAACTGGTGTATCTTTAAGACATGGCTTCTACCATGCTTGTTTCTTCTCAATACTATGAATAATAATAATAATAATGAAACTTTATTTCTAACCCACATCCATCTCCCCAGAGGGGACTCGGAGCGGCTTACATGGGGCCGTGCCCAAACAACACATCATAAAATATCAACAACATAAGAGAACAATAAACATAATAAAAGCAATAAACACAATAAAATACATCTGTGAAAACACAACAATACAGGTGAATCTAAAAACAAAACTGACAGGGCGGGCCACATTGGCATATAGGATATTTAAAAACTCGGGGGAGATAACTGGAGTAGTGTCGAACACAATGGGTCACATAGCGGAAAAAAGGTCTCACAGAAACGGGGGCATTTGGGAGCTTAATCTCCGAAGGCCAGGTGGAAGAACCAGGTTTTCAGTTGTTTTCTGAAGGATTCCAATAAGGGGGCATTCCTAATCTCTCCCGGGAGGGAATTCCAAAGGCGGGAGGCCACAGAGGAAAAGGCTTTCTCCCTAGTGCTCACAAGCTGAGTTTGTGAGACTGGCAGGGGTGAGAGGAGGGCCTCCCCTGAGGAGCGAAGGGCTCGGGCTGGTTCATGGGAGGAGAGCCGGTCATAAAGGTAGGTGGGTCCCAAACCGTTTAGGGCTTTGTAGGTAATCACCTGCACCTTGAATTGGGCTCGGAAAGTGAACGGCAGCCAGGGGGGTCGACCGCTCCCTGTAACCTGCCCCGGTTATTAATCTGGCAGCCGAGCGTTGGACAAGTTGGAGTTTCCGGGCCGTCTTCAAGGGAAGCCCCACGTAGAGCGCATTGCAGTAACCCAATCTAGAGGTAACCAAGGTGTGGACCACCATGGTCAAGTCAGACTTCACGAGGTATGGTTGCAGTGGGCGCACGAGTTTTAACTGTGCGAAGGCTCTCCCAGCCACCGCCGACACCTGAGCATCAAGCGTCAGCACTGAATGCAAGAGAACCCCCAAACTGCAGACCTGTGACTTCAGGGGGAGTGTAACCCCGTCCAGCACAGGTTGCCACCCAATACCCCGATCAGACGAGCGACTGACCTGGAGGACTTCTGTCTTATTGATCCTCAGCTTGTTCCTCCTCATCCAAACTGTCACAACGGCCAGGCACCGGTCCAATATCCGAGGGGCTTCCTTGGAATCTGATGGAAAAGAGTAGTGGAGTTGGGTGTCATCTGCATAGAGATAGCACCATACTCCAAAACTCCAGATGACCTCACCCAGCGATAGATATTAAATAGCATGGGGGATAAAATAGATCCTAAGTCCCATCCTGACGAGTCTCCCCAGAAGGATACCGTGGTCGACGGTATCAAAAGCCACTGAGATGTCCAAGAGAATGAGCAGGGTCACACTCCCCCTGTCCAGCTCTCGACGGAGGTCATCCACCAAGGCGACCAAAGCTGTCTCGGTACTGTGCCCAGGTCTGAAGCCAGACTACGAACGGTCCAGATAATCGGTGTCATCGAGGAAAGGCCATGAAGGCCATCACTCTACATTTGCATCATCTTCCCTGAACTGCTACATCTCATACACATTTTAATTATATTGTAGCCATGCAAGATATAAACTTCATAGGACTGTCCCACGAAGGCTAATTTTTAAAGCCTGGTTTTGTTTTAAGATCCATTTTTCTCATAATTTTTCTGATTTTTAGAAGGATGAATCACTTGGAGCTTATCCACACCACAAAGTTATATAAGTTCCATTTAAACATCCTTCATGTCTAGATGCTTTAAAGGACCCTCAGGACCCCATTCTCAGTCTATACACTTCAGTGTCGGATTTACCATTGTGCTTAGGTGTGCTTAAGCACAGGGCCCCGTTTCCTGCCAATTTTATTTCACAGTGGATTTTACTTATGTGGTGTAATTCTAAATTTGAAAGCATTCTGTTTCACAGTGATTCCAGATATAATGATAGAGTTGATATTCAATAGGAGCATGCCACAAAGCAGGTAATGTAGGCCTACCTGGCTGACATCTTTTAGGGCCCAAGTCAGGGGCCTCATAACTTAGCTAGCACAGGGCCTCACTTGTCCTAAATTTGGCAATGGTACAGTTTTTTAGTTTTAAACCTTACTTGAGCTAGACATCATTTCAGCATAAAATAAGCAATCCCTTCTGATTGCCTTTCAAACAAGGTCTGTTGTGTATAAAATAGGACATATCCTACATCATGGTCAAACTAGAGGGCCAATCTTCCTTTCCTTGCCATGAGACCACTGCCACGATTGCATAAACTCTTTGATTTTTTTAAAAGCCAATAGCCACCCATCTTAAAATTTTCACCTTGCCACTCTTAGATTGTCTTATTCACTCATTCTTGTGAATGTGAGAGGTAGATTTATACACCCAATTTTAATTCCTTCATAATTTTTGGGGGGCGGGGGATGGAAGTCTGATCCCTAGTGAGGGTTTTGAAAGGATAACTTTCTTTAAACAATTCCAATAGATTCTTTTGTTTCCTAGACATTTCCTTTTAGTCTGGTTTATTGTTGCCTAAAGTAAAAACTGTGTCGGAGGCTTTGCTCAGATTCCCTTACCTCCAAATGTGCTTTTCTTCTCCCCAAGCCCATTGTAAGACTTTCTGCAATCCACAGGAGAAGGAAGTTTTTATCACAGGCTGAACAATTATTTTGTAGCTAATGCTGGCTATAATTTCTTGCACTCGGCTCACTAATCTCTTCTCCTCATGCATTATTTCCTGGTGCAGCATTAGCCAGCCACATGTTGATCCACGGTTACTTCATGGATTTAGAAATTAATCTGCGAGCCCACAATGATGTATAACGTAAAATATTGTTTTATGTATCCGAGGCGCCATCCTGCCTGCACGGTACTTAAGGTGGGCAGCATGCCAGCAAGTTTGCTGGCAAATGGCTTGGAAACTGAGCATGCCCACTCGCAGTGAACAAAGCAAAAAGCCCTGGACAATCAGGCATGGATGATGACAGACAGGGAGGAGCTGGTGCCTTTGCTGTGCCATTTGACTGTTGTATCAGTTTTGGAAATTACACTGTCAAGGGGGTTAAGAGTTTCTTTCTACACTCCTGCCTCACTGTCTGCACCTGCACATCTGAGGAGAAATAAAAATGAAAAGAACACTTGATGACCTTCCAGAAATTCTGTCACCCTATTTTTCACACATATAATGTTCTACTTAGATGCAAAATTGTTCTATTTCAAAAGTAATAAGGAGAGAAAAAGCAAGAACAAACACATGGCTCAAGTGTCTTTTAGGAGATTCATTGTTATTGTGTGCCTTCACATTGCTTCTGATTTCTGGTGAGCTGAGAGACCATCCAGATAGGCCTATATCCTGGGACCTGTCTTGGTTTTTACTGGAAGCATTCAAATGGCACCACCAGTAAATTCAAGGTTTCCCTTGTTTGTTCCAAATTAATTTGATTCCTCATTAGATTCTGGTCTTCCTGAAAGGCCCGGCTCTAATGCGGTATTGGGCCTGTGGAGACTCAATTCCAGGTGGTCCTGGGATTATTGTCTACACAAAACTACTGTTCAACATAATCACCATCAATTTGTACACATTTGTGCCATTGTTTAACGTAGGTTGTCTTCCAGAGGTCCAAAAAGACAACCTATCTGGTTTCAGATTCAATGATTTGAATGATGTTAAAACAGCTCTAAAATGGTGCAAATGTGTACAAATTGATGGCGACTATATTGAACAGTGGTTTTGTGTAGAGGATAGTCCAGGCTATGATCTGCAGCAACTTATACTGTTATATGTTCATTAATAATGTTTTTATGACACGGGAGGTAAAACTTTTTGACCCAACCTAGCACATAATATTGTTATTACATTCTGATTTAACTGTCTACCTGGGAAGAAACCAACTTGATCTTCATCTATAATTTTAATCAGAATTCTTTTAAATCTATTTGCAAGAATTTCTGCAAATAATTTAGAGCTGTGATTTAATAGTGAGTTTGATCTAGAGTTCTTCACCTGTTCCAAATTTCTATCCTGTTTTGGGGTAGAACTATATTTGCCTCAGCTGAAGTCTGGAATCTCACCTTTTTGCAACACTTTATTCATTGTGGATAACAGAATTGGAACCAATTCTTCTTTATATTCCTTGTAGTACTTGGCTGAAAATCCATCTAAACCAGGAGCTTTATTTAATTTAGCTTTATCAATTGCCCAGCTTGATTCCTCCATCGTAATTGCTCTGTCTAATTCTAAATTCATTTTTTCTGTTAAATTTATAAACATCATCCAGATCTATCTTCTTAGGGTCAGTCTGGATGTTTTGGTATAGACTCTTGTAGTAATCTTCAAAAATGTTGCAAATACTCTTTATATCTGTAACTATTTCTCCCTTATTTTTTATTTTAACAATTACTTGTTGCTTCATATTCTTCTTCAGTTGCCATGGTAGCAATTTCCCTGGTTTATTTGCATTTTCAAAAGTTGTGTATGTTGTACATAATTTTCTTGTCTACCTCATTCACAATTACCAATTCATATTGCTGTTGTAGATTAGACAATTCTTGTGTTTTCTTTCTTTTTGAATTATAATTCTCTAATTCTTTCCCCTTATCTCAAATCTAACCTAAGATCTCCACTTGTATCTTATTTTTCTCTTTATACCACCTAGTATTTTGTTGGATTAATAAACTTCTAATCACCGCTTTTTCTGCATCTCAGACAATCTTTTCATCCATAGAATCCTTTATATTATCTTTTAAATAATTTTTATTCCCACCCCAATCCTTTCTTTAATTTTGGGGTCTTTCAAACTAAAATCATTCATTTTCCAAGCTTTCCTTTCCCATCATTCCCCAATTAGGTTTAACAACACAGGATTGTGATCAGAGACCACTCTCAGTAATATTACCACCTTTTCAGTACTTATAACCAGCCCTTCTCAATACCTTCAAAGAATGTTCAAGTTAATCTGATTCGTCTTCGGCAGAACTGACAGACAGACAGATGGATAAATAGATCAATGGTTTATCTTTGTATAAAAACAGACTTTACGTTGGTTACTAGAAACCCAAAAAATGGAGACAATTTGCAGAGGAACTAGTGACGGGTATTGTTAGTATGAGCTGATCACCTACAGGAAGTTTGTCTTGACAGTCATACTGCAAGTACTTGGGCTTTTAGAAAAATCTGTGAAATCGCCCACTTTAATCCAAGTATTTTGCGATTTAGAATTTTGGAACTGTACTAATGTAATGAGAAAAGCACCAGATTTTAGCAGGTGGAAGAGCATTGTGTGAAATGACACAGCTTGGAACTAGGAAAATTCAGCCAAAGGTTAATCACTGCTCATTTAAGCTGTTGTACTATTTCATCGTTGGCTGTCAACCAGCTGTTTTGCTCTTCCCAAGAGGCAGTTGAAGAAGTGGTTATTAGTGGGTGGCAACTTGTCACAGTCTCATCCCTTTCCGAAGTTTTGAATGAAGATTAATTTTTCTAACTTAACATCAGGTTTTTCCCTGCATTCTGCTAAGAGACAAATGGAAAGAGTGAGCATCCAGAAGTATTTACCTAGTTACATTCTTAGAGAAATGTATACCTATCGCAAATTTTCCAGGAAAATTATGTATCCTCTAACTACCATTCTTGTCCTGATGGATTTAAATCACTATCCTTTTAGTTTCCAGTTTCTTTATCTCTGTCTTTGGTTTCATGACAATTTATGACGACGAAAGACAGTGCTTTATTTGGAGTGTTATGTGGTCTACTAAGGATCTCATCACATGGAAGTCTAGAACCCTGAGGAAAGTGGAGACTGTGGAAAACCACAGGGTAGCATCCAATTTTGTCCCCTAACTGAGCTACCATTCCAGTTTCTCCACTGCCCCTTGGCTTCCTCCCATGCTGTCCCTGGTTTTTTCATTGTGACTACCAGGTCTCCCTTTTAATTTGCTGCCGGCGTGCTGGCAGGACAAAGACCAATGGAGCCCTGCGTCATATAATGGGCTTTGGCGGATTTTGTCCTAGAGTCATGCCGGAGCCCATTAGGATGCGGGGGGATGGGACCCCGTCTGATTTAGTGGTGTGAATCCTAGATCCCTTTCACATTTGCTGTTTTCTGCCTAAGTTTTCTACCTTACATTTCTCCCTGTTGAAATTCATTTTGTTCATTTTGACCAAGCTGTCTAATGTGTTAACAATACATCATTTAAAATTATGATTCTATATCCTAGGGTATTAGCTACCTCCCCTAATTTGTAGTCACCTGCAAATTTGATATGCATGCTCATTGTTGCATTATTCAAGACACTAATAAAGATTTTAAATAGTACTGGATCCAGGATAGAACCCTGTGGCACTTTTCTCCAGGGATGAAGATGCATACCTTTAGAGTTCAGCCAGTTAATCAATTACAAATCCACTTAACAGTAACATTGTCTAGTCCACATTTTACTAGCTTCTTTGCAAGACTATCTTATTCCAGTCTTTAGAAATCTTTATCCCATTCTTCCTCTAAACCAGGGGTGCTCATTCGGTAGATCGCGATCTACTGGTAGATCATGTAGGGCATACTGGTAGATCGCAGGCAGGGCGGGAGGAAGGCTCAGTCCTGCCCCACAGGCTCCCAATGCTGCCCAGGTGCCACTGGCCAGTCAACGTGGCGGCGGCGTGACCGGCGTTGCTATGGCCCATGTGGGAGCCATACACAGTGTGTATGGCTCCCATGCAATTTTCTCCGCTGCCATGACGTCATGCACGCCATTTTCCCTACCATTTCATGGTCTCGCCAGAAGAAGAGCCAGAGGCAGCTCCAACTCCGGCTGCTGCAGCATGGACTGGGACTCGGAGCTGTTGGTAAGCCAGTGGAGGGGCTTCCTCTTTTCTCCCTCCCTGTCCCTCCCCCTCCCTCTCTTTCCTTCCTTCCTTCTTCCCTTCCTTCCTTCCCTCTTTCCTTCCTTCCCTACTTCTCTTCCTTTCTTTCTTTCCCTCCCTCCCTTCTGTTCTTCCTTCCTTCCTCTCTCTCCCTCCTTTCCCTTCCTTCCTTCTTTCCTTTTTTCCTTCCCTCTTTCCTTCCTTCCCTACTTTCCATCCTTTCTTCCTTCCCTTCTTTCCCTCCCTCCCTTCTGTTCTTTCCTTCCTCTCTCTCCCTACCTCCTTTCCCTTCCTTCCTCATCTCCCTTCTTCCTTTCCTTCCTTTCTTCCTTTCCTTCCTTTCTCCTTCCTTTCTCCCCTCCTTCTTGCCTTGCCTTCTTTCCTTCCTGTTTCCTCCCTCCCTCATTTCTTCCTTCCTTTCCTTCCTCTCTGCCTTGAACATTTGCTGTTGGTTGTGGGGGTTCTGTGTGGGAAGTTTGCCCCAATTCTGTTGTTGGTGGGGTTCAGAATGCTCTTTGATTGTAAGTGAACTATAAATCCCAGCAACTACAGCTCCCAAATGGGAAAATCATTTTTTTAGTGATGGCCACTCCTTGTAGATGTCTTGTGGCCAAATTTGGCAGCAATTCGTCCAGTAGTAAGAAATCATTTTGTGTGTGTCAACTGTAAAATAGGATGTGTGGAAGGGCCCTGGGTTATCTGAGGTCCTTTCCACACAGTTGAATAAAGTCCCATGTTATCTGCTTTGAATCAGATTATATTGCAGTGTGGATTCAGAAAACCCAGTTGAAAGCAGGTATTGTGTTATATGTTTCACATTTTTGTAGTGGGTAGGTGGCTCATTTTGACTTGGTTGTTTTATAAGTAGCTTGCATGCTGAAAAAGTGTGAGCACCCATGCTCTAAACCTTGCATTTCATATTTATTTACAGACTAGCTGTGCCCTGCCACGCATTGCTGTGGCTTATAGAAAAAATGTTTGAAGTAGAGGTAGCTATCTGGACTATTATGAAAGAGAGGTGCCTACCTATTCCTCCCCCCTTTTTTTTTCTTCCTCTTCCCCTTTCTCTCCTTTCTTCCATCTCTGCCTCTTTCTTTTATTCCTTCTTTCACTCTTTGGTTTCATCCTTCCTTCCCTCTTTCCTTCTTTCCTTCCCTCTTTCTCTACTTCTTCCTTTGTCTCCTTTCTTCCCTCCCCATTTCCTTCCTTCGTTCATCTTTTATTTCATTTTCTCCTTTCTTTTCCTTCCTTCTTTGCCTCTTTCCTGCCTTTCCTCCCCTTTCCTTTCTACTTTCTCTTCTTCCTTCCTTCGGTACCTTTTTCCTTCCTTCCTTCCCTCCCTCCTTCCTTCTTTCCCTCCCTCCTTCTCTCTTCCTTTCCTCCCCCTTTCCCTCATTAATTCCTTCCCTTTTTCCCTCCCTCCTTTCTTCTCTCCTTCCTTCCTGTGTGTTATCTCCCAATACCATGGTAGAGTCCCTTCTAACTCTATTCTATGAATCTATTTGATAAAGTAATATATAATAGTAACATTATATTATATAGTAATATATATATTATATAGTGTATATATATATATATGAATATGAGTAATATATAAGGTGTGTGTGTGTGTAACCAACCAGTGATGCAACATCCATCCATGTGTGTGTCTGTGTCTACACTGCCATATAATCCAGTTCTAAGTAGAGAATCAGGATTTGACATGGCAGTGTGGGAGGGGTGACTTTGGATGCATCTACACTGTAGATTTAATAAAGGAGGAGGATGCTGCTGAGGGGAGGAGAAAAAAGAAGGAAAAAAAGGGAGGGAAGGGAGGGGAAGAAGGAAAGGAAGGAGAAGGAAGGGAAGTAGAGAAAGGGAGGAAGGGAAGGAAGGAGGGAGGGAAGGAGGGGGTTGGGCTGGATGGCATTTAGGGCTCCCTTCCAACTGGTTGGCCATCTGTTGTTAGGGCTATGATGATGTCTTCCTTTATTGCCAAATGAGGTTGGGCTGGATGGTTTTTTCGGGCTCCTTTCCAAGCAATGCCAGTTTCGTGTGTCCAATTGGATTGCAACCCTTATTTCCCTCATCGTGACACCTTCCTCCTTCCCTTGTACTGTGGGAGTGTGTGTGGAAGACAGTCGGAGTGTGGCCTCCCTTCCTCTTTTTTCCTCCCCCCACCTCCTCCTCCATGTGTGTGTGCACAGAGTGTGGTCTGGCTCCCTCTTTTTTCTTTCTCTCACTCTCTCCTCCTCCTCCCCTTCTGCCCTTTGATCCCTTGCCATAGTGTTTGTTAGGGAGGATTGCGTAGGCAAAGGGGAAGGTGAAGTAAAGTGGCCTCGCTGGCTGTGTGCTTGTGCAGGGGGGGGGGGGGGGCAGAAGAGGTGGGTTTTCTCCTTCCTTTGTTTTTTTGTGGAGTTTTTTCAGTGATGGTCACACCTTGGATTGTGAGGAGGTTTGTTGCCAAATTTGGTGTGTTTTTGTTCAGTGGTGTTTTTGTTTATTTCAGCCTAATTATGGACAGAGCATTTATATATAGATATAGATATAATATAGTAGAGTTGGTTTACATACAGTACTTAGTTGGCCTCAACTAATGTCTGTAATACTAAGGTAACCTTGGATGCACTAAAGCTGCAAGGCTAAGTCTGGCTTGTACAAATGGCACAGTTGTAGATATTGCCATTTAACTGACACAGGTAGTTTGGGCTGCTTTCACAAAATTGAAAAGGCAAGAACTCATCATCAACACCAAGTATCTAATTTAAGGTAACCATCCCATGAATTGCCACCTAAGGTCAATTTGTTATGAATGTATGAGTTAAATTGCACTTAACAAGACAGTATTAGCCACAAAATATTTATATGTATAGGCTAAAACAGTATATCAATGCATTGTTAGGAATAGTATTGCCATACCTCCTTCATTACTTTGAGGGCTATATTCAAACTATTAATGTTTATGCAGGAACAATCTTGGCCTCATCATACATATACCATTTTCTTTTCTTTTGATGTGGCAAATTTATTACTTTGATACAAAGGTCACCTATTTTTCTAGATTTCTCTGTCTTTTATTCTTAATAATATTTCATTAATTCTGTCATCAACGAATCAAATTTGAATGACTATATAGTATCACATTTACTTTGTGATTCATGTGAATTTCAGTGAGGAAAAAAATCAGAAATTTAGAATGTATTGATCTGATTTATCTTTCTCTCACTGTTATTTCACAAACAGAGTCATAGCTGTGTTAACCATTTATGTAAAACCGTGACATCATACATTTTAGACATGTGATTGCTAATTAGCTGGAAGAACCAATGTCAATGTTCTATGAAGATTATAAATGCAGTAAAGAGGAAAATGGTACCAAAGAGTTAGCAACATTAACAAGAAATTAGCAAAACAGATATGATTTTTTTAAAAAAATACCAACAAACTTAGATGCTTATTTATTTATTTATTTTAGACGCAAACTTGTTGCTGACAAATATTCCGCCCCATCATTATACCAGTAAAGTCCTTATGTGTGCCAGCCTTTTCCATTGCTAGCTTGAACTGAAAAGAGGCATAGGTTTCCAAAGCAGTCCTCCCAAGAGATCCATTAAACCCATATTTTATGTTTTAGACATATGTGGTATATGAGTAACCCCTTGGACTTCCAAGTGCCTATTCGAAAGGCTGTGCTGCATGTAATGGCTCTTCATGGTTCATAATAGATGCTTTTTGTCTTTCCATTAAGCATGGTCAGTGGACCCAAATCTAGGAAGAGGATCAAATGGTCAATGTGATTATAATCTTCCCTTTGACATTCAGCCAATGTTCCTTGTGTGAACCTAGCTCTGCTGCTAAAATCTACTGCTCCCTAAGAGACTATTCTTCCATGCGCAATCCCATCTGTCATGCAACTTTCACACTCCTCACTGCTTCCAACAATAAAATCATTTTCCACTGGATTAGGACTGTTGTGACAGCTTGGAAGTCCCCTGCCGGTTGGTGGGAAACCAATCCACTTATTACCATTGGGGGGGGGGGGAGATTTTTTTAAAGGAAGGTGGACTTGTAGAAGAGCTGGAGAAATAGTATGGCTGAAACAGATGTATAGGTAAAGAAGCATGCATTAATGTAATGCAAAGTTCTTAGCAATTTATCGCTGGAGTTAAAAGTGAGAAATTCTGAGTTGAACTAAACTTTATAATCATGCATTTTGTGTCACAGTTGCTAATTAACAACCATAACAACACAAAAGGGAAGCTTGCTGTTAAATTATAACCCATATTTGGCTTCTTTGGGAATTAGTAATATGAAAATGGCTAGATTGGGAGGCAAAAAGAAGTCTCCATACATCTCCCGCTATGAATGAAATAGAATATTAATGTTAGCTGGATTCTTAGTATTAGCTAAATTGTGTCCATAATCTTTAGCAATATTGGATGAATTAATTTATTCCCCACAGCAAGTCAAGTTGTGAATGTTATATTTTATGATCAAAATAATGGTAGGAGCATCACCATTATTTATTTATTTATTTATTATTGTTCAAATTTGTGAGTCACTACTCCCAGGTGGCTCGGGGCGACTTACACAATACAGTCAGATTAAAACAGAATATAAAAACACCATAAAACAAATGAAAACACAGGACGCATAATACAAGGAGGCAGAGTAGCCCACGGATCTCAGCCTTAGTGCCCAAAGGCCTGCCAGAACAGGATGGTTTTGCACGCCTCCCGGAATGCCACTAAGTCCGTGAGGGCACGGACTCCGGAAGGCAGTGCGTTCCAGAAGGTAGGGGCAATTATGGAGAAGGCCCTCCGTCTCGTGGCCCTCAGGTGGTATGCTTTAATGCCAGGCACCTCTGAATGTAGTGGCCTAGCAGGACAGTATGGGATGAGGCGGTGCCTAAGGTACACTGGCCCCAGACCATTCAAGGCCTTAAAGGTCAATACCAGCACTTTGAAGGTGATCCGGCATTCCACTGGTAACCAGTGCAGCTCCCGCAGGACCGATGTTATGTGGCTGGTCGTCGAGACACCAGCCAACAGTCTAGCTGCCGCATTCTGGACCAGCTTCAGTCTCCGGATCACCGACAAAGGAAGGCCAACATAGAGAGCATTACAGTAGTCCAGTCTCGAGATGACCGTGGCTTGGACCACTGTGGCTAGGTTGTGGCGGGAGAGGTAGGGAGCCAGCTTCCTCACCTGACGGAGATGGAAAAAAGCAACTCGACTGACGGCCGAGACTTGCGTCTCCATCGTCAGTCGAGAGTCCATAGTGACACCAAGACTTTTAACTGTCGACGATGGACATAATGTCACGCCGTCCAGGGGAGGAAGCTGGATCTCCACCCCACCCGCACGACCCAACCACAGGATCTCCGTCTTGGCTGGATTCACCTTCAACCTACTGGCTCGCAGCCATCCAGTAACGGCTTCAAGGCACAGATGGAAATTATCGGGTACGGTTTCGGACCTGCCCTCCATCCCCAGAACGAGCTGGGTGTCATCAGTGTACTGGTGGCCCACCAGCCCAAAACTATGGACCAGCCGAGCAAGTGGTCGGACATAGATGTTAAATAATAGAGGGGACAGGATTTCCCCCTGGGGAACCCCACAACAAAGTGGGGAACCCCCGGAGACATCCCCGCCCCTCCTCACTCGCTGTGAGCGGTTCCGGAGGAAGGAGGACAGTCAGTTCAAGACCGTCCCCCTCACCCCGGCCCCGGCAAGGCGGTGGGTCAAGAGATCATGATCGACAGTATTGAATGCTGCTGTGAGGTCCAATAACACGAGCAGCACAATTATTGTTGTACATAGTATATTAAAAGTCTGGCATTCTCATCTTCATATGAAAGGACTAAACTACATGATATATTAAATATGTAGTATGCAGCTAAACTTCACATTTAAAGTTTGTTTTAAAACCCAAAAATGAATTCATCGGTCCACTGATATTAGAGCCATCAGCTGCCACTGAGTTAAGCATGTAGGTCTCTTTTCCAAATCAAGATTGCTATGTTGTTGTGTGTCTTCAAGTTGTTTCCAACTTACGACAACACTAAGGTAGGCCTATCACAGGGTTTCTGGGGGCAGAAAAGTATACGGGAGTATTGTATTCCTCTCAACAGACAACTCCACACCACAAATGATGACCATGATACCGATTGGAATAGGCAAACTTACTGTAAGATAGTAAGTCTTAGGGCCTGTCCAGATAGGATCTTTATTGTTGTATCTACTGCAATAAAGGCTGGGATATCCAGACAACATTCCGGACAATCCTGAATTAATTTGCTACAAACCAGGAAAACCCTTATTTGTAGTGAATTAATTTGATAGTGGATTTATTCTGTGCCTTCTTGGAAGGCATGGGATAAATCTACTATTTCCGGTGTCTGGACTACAGTACACATACCATTCCCGCAGTTTACCGAGCTAAATAAGCCTTATAAACTGTGGGGATACCCACCCCTCCCTCCAAGCCCCAATACCCCTTAGAAAAGTAATAATAAACTTACCCACCCTCCAATACAAGACTCAGTCAGCAATCCCAGTGTGTAGAAATGATGCACCAGGAGGGGGGAGGAGGAGGGAGAAATATTGCTCCCCCCCCTGCTCTCCTGGTGCATCATTTCTAATCACTGAGAGAGCTGGATGAGGTTGTAATGGAGGATGGGTAAGTTTTTCTTAGTTTTCTAAGGGACTTGGGGGCTTTGGGGGATGGGGGAAGGGCCTCTAGACTTTCTCTTGGGTTAGTCCTGAGAGAACGTCTGGACATGTGCTTTCTGGGGTGGGTGTGGACAGACCCCCAGAAACATCCACTTTTTTTAACATCCGTGTTTTTAAAGGCCTATCTGGATCCGGCCCAAGCCGCACAGTATGTATTTAATGAAGCATGCAGTTTAGCATATATATATATATATATATATATATATATATATATATATATCTTCAGCTGTCTCTCTCATTTTTCATTGGCATTTAGCCGTGGCAGGCTCTCTTTCGTGAATCTTATGAAACTTGACAGATAGATCTCAAAAAGCCCTTAAGGTGAGGCTGTGGCTAATTGCGTTTTGCTTGCCTATTCTCATCTTTAACCTGCACATGGCATTAGTTCTAGCTGATGATAGTCAAACAGGAGTGAGAAAGGAAAACTACAAGCTTTAGAATGCACACATTCATAGCTATGTGAGAAATATTAGAAAGAACGGCAAATCAGGTTTTCAATATATTCAGAGTAAGAAACCATAATTTTGGAGCATGCACATTTCTACTTCAATAGGCATATCTGATCAATAGGAAGCCTTGCTAAATCCATTTGAATAGACTACTAGTCAGGGATATACTTACTCTGAGGCAAAAATTACAAAGCCATTCTCCAGGTGGCTGCCACAGCTTCCATCATGTTTGTCTGGGGGCATGGATGGAGGTTGTTGGAAGTCCAGACTGCCCTTTCATCCAATGATACCAGTAGTTAAACATCTACTTCATTAGGACTGCAAAGCTGTTGCTTTGCAGTCCTAATGAGAGTGGACTTTGTTTCTCCTTCTACTCTTCTTCCATTGCCTTCCTTTGGGAAAAAGACACCAATTGAGTATTATGTGTGAATGCTATCTTACATACAGCTCTTTGCAATTTTGCCATCTAAAATCCCCAACCATTATGGCCATTGTTATGCTGGTTGGCCATTTAAGATGTTGTAGATCAAATAAGTAATTATTCTAAGATCTGACAATTGAAGATGTTCTGCAGTAACTGCACTGGCTACCAATTGAGTACCGGATTGTTTTCAAGGTGCTGGTATTGACCTTCAAGGCCTTGTATGGTCTAGGGCTGGCGTACCTGAGGGACCGCCTCACCCCATATGTTCCTCCGAGATCACTTCGTTCAGAAGAGCAGAACCTCCTATTAGTCCCATTGATCCATTCCTGTCGTCTGTCTACAACTAGATTGAGAGCGTTTTTTGTAGCAGCACCATCATTATGGAATTCTATGTCAGATGAAGTCTGTGCCATTAAATAACTGGCCCCATTTTGTAGAGCCTGCAAAACATCCATTTTTAGGCAAGCCTTTAACCTTACCGGTCCCTGAGTATAGCTTTAAGCTTGAAATTGTTAATGTAGTTGCTCTGTTTTATGTGTAGTTGCACGTTTTATGCTTTTTAGTCTTGTTGTATTAAATTGAGCTGTTGCTGTTTTATATGTTTTATGTAAACCGCCCCGAGCCTGCTGGAAGGAGCGGTATACAAGAATGAACAATAAATAAATAAATAAATAAATAAACCCAAGGATAGAGTAGGCTAAAATATATTCTGGGTCATTACAAAATAATACTACTGAAGGCATACATTATCATTGAATCAAAAATATTGATGGCATTTAATATACGGTACATTGGTTTTATAAACTCTTTTAGCTGATGTTATTTATATAATTTATCATTGTTCTGCACTTTGATTCATAGGGAGAGGGGAATAAGTATTGTGATGATGATTCTTAGAAAAATAATATTATTGAGATTCTAGAAGAATCACAAAATTAAATACTGTATATTCAGGGCACTTTTATGAAAATGACTTCTACATTACATCTATGGATTATGAGAATTGCCTGTACATGAATGATTGAAGTGTATACATGCAATCAACTGTCAGGTTAATTTAAACTGATAATCATAGTACACACCTCATAGGTGCACTGGAATCTTTCCATGATTAAGAAATGTCTTTGTATGTCAATCTGATTTTTCATCAACAGAGCATGTGAATCACTGTGAGATTAAATCTATTTTAAAAGTTGATTTAAAAGCAAAAGACAAGCCCGGCTGGATCAGCCTCTCTCACCAGGGTCCCTGAACAGGTGGTACACAGAGACATTTACTGCAGACCTCCTCTGAGACTATACATAATATATAGCTATCAGGATTATGAGTTACCTTATAACCTTAGATTCCATGCATTAGCTTAATTGGCCCTTAAGTAAAGGTAAAGTTTTTCCCTGACATTAAATCTAGTTGAGTCTGACTCTGGGGATTGGTGCTCATCTCCATTTCTAAGCCAAATATCAGGCATTGTCTGTACCAGCATGACTGTATGGAGTGCCATTACCTTCCCACAGAAGCGGTACCTATTGATCTACTCACATTTGCATGTTTTTGAACTGAAAGATCAGCAGGAGGTCACTCCGCTCCCCAGATTTCAACTGCTGATCTTTCAGTCAGCAAGTTCAACAGCTCAGCAGTTTAACCAACTGCACCATCTGGATGGCCCTTAGAGCCATCAAAATTAGAAGCCAGCAGTACTTCTTACACAATGGTCTGAAGAAGTATTTCCTTCTCCGGGAGATGTCCTGACCTGCATACTAATATTCCACTGTTCAACTTTGTCATGCAGTTCTTGATGCAAGTATTATGGTGGATGGGGAAAAGAGAGAGCAAGAGGAAGGGAGAGAAAGATCCCCCTCTACCCTTTCCACACTACATATAATTATATACACCTTCCTTCTCCTCCACCACCACTGTCACCACCTCCACCTCCTTCGTATTTCATCTTTATCCCAGCTTTAGGCCTCAAGGAATCTTACAGAAAGTGATACATTAATAAACTTAGAATTAAAATATTAAAACAATTAAAAACAATTAAAATATTCCTATTAGAAAGTAAGAAATAAGAATAGTATAGCATAGTTATTAAAAGTCTCTTCCCCATCAATTTAATTCCCCAAAATTGGGGGAGGTAGAAGGGAGGTTGAAGCACACCATGCACACCATGGAGAGTGTCAGCCCAATCTCTCTGGGAAAGGAATTGCAGAGTGCAGGGGAGCAGAAAAGGAACTGCCCCCAAGAAAGCCCCCTCCTAGATTTTCATTAGATGTAGCTTTGAAGGGGGCAGGTTGGAGATCTCAAAAACCTAGACAGACTCATATAAAAATATGGTGCTTCAAATAACATTTAGGGAATCTTAGCCAGCAAAGATTCTGTAACAAATAGCACATTACATTCAGTCACAGTCTTGATGTAGCCACTGAAGTTTCAGACTACAGAGATACCTTGACATACGAGGTAATTAGTTCTGTGACCAAGATCATAACTCAATTTGCTCATATGTCAAAGCAATTTTCCCCATTTAAATGAATTGAAATTCAATTAATGTATCCCGGCACCCTCCAAAACCAATTTCCCCCGTTAAGAGCTCCATCACAGAATGAATTATTAAAAATGAACATTTTTCATCTCCCCTTCCCTCCATCCCTCTTTGTCAGAAGTCTCACCAGTGATGTTACTTGTTGGAGGCCAAGTTGGAGGCCTCCCTGCAGTGCCTGGAGGAGGCGGAGGCCCTCGGGGCTTGGGATGGCTCTTCTCCATCCGGTGCCGCACCAAAGGTCATGAGCATATTTGGCAGTACCTCTTTTTCCACCAAGCATCTGGTGCACAGCTTGCTCCAAGCCCAATGCAGAACCAGTTCACAGTCATTGGAGTGCAGAGCCTCCTCCTCTGCCAGGTGCCAGGCATGCAGCTGGTAACTCTGATAGCTGCTTGCATCTCAAAGTAAAAAATGGGCTGAGCAATGGCTCATATCACAAAAATCAGTATGTAAAGTCGCTTGTAAGTCTAGGTATCCCTGTACTCTATAAAGTCCTTACTATATAGAGAATAGCACAGTAATCTAGAATCATATCCTCCCCGCTTACTTTTTTATCAGCTGAAAAGGGATGGTGTGAGTTAAGAGTAGTAACAAACTTAGGATTATTCATTTCAATTTTCTTTATTAAATTTTCAATAAAATAACATATATACATGAACAGGGGAAAGGAGAGTGTAGCAGAAAAACAAAGCTAAAGTAAACAGATGTGAGGGAAGAACAAAGGGAGTGTGGGGTGGGGTGGGGTGGAGGGCAAAGATAAAGAAAAAAGAATTACACATAAAACAGTTTTAAAACATAACAGTGGTCTTCCTAGCGTGTGCGTCATGTTTTCTTCATTATTCATTATTGTCGTTGTCATCCTGCTTTCCCCCGTTTGGAACTCGGGGTGTTTTCCCATTAGGGATTTTAAGTTAAAACAGGTATGGCTAAAAAAAATGTGCAAAAATTAAAATATAGCCTTGCATTCAAAATTGCAATTATGCATTTCCAACATAGAGAAGGAGAATTTTCTGCACAGAAAAATGCTGTGTTCTGTGCAAAAATAATAAATAAAATCTCTGTGTGAATTTTGCATGGAAAACATCCCAAACTGCGAAGATTTTCATCACTTCTGGATTCACTTTGTCTGGCCTTCCTGACTCTCCTAAAACAGATCGTCATTAAAAAAAAATATTTTCAAGTATTCTTTCAATCTCTAGTTGCCTTACCATCTCTATGGTGAGTTATAGACCCCCATGCGATTGTTTATATCTTTGTGTGCACACTCCATTGCCACCTGCTGGAGAAAATTAATATGCGGCTGCTCATGATATAAGAATTTTCAGGCATTTATTTAATTCTTTGTTTCAATATTTATATCTTGTACTATATCATATGACCCCAAGGTACTGAGCAATTAAATAAATTCAGCTCATTTTTTTAAAAAAAATTAAAAATGAATAAAACTGTGGCATTAGTTAGAACATGAGAGAATCAGTTAGAATAACTGAAAATAATTTAAAAGCCTCAAATATTGGGTAGATTTGAATAAAATCAGGCCCAAAAGGCTTTAATAAAAAGATCATAGAATAGAGTTGGAAGAGACCACATGAGCCATTTAGTCCAACCCCCTACCATGCTGGAAAAGCATAATCAAAGTACCTCTGAGAGATGGCCATCCAGCCTCTGTTTAAAAGCTTCCAAGGAAGGAATTTCCGCCACACTTTGAGGTGGAGAGTTCCACTGTTTAATAGCTCTTTTGACCACTTTGGCTACTTAGATAAGCATACTTAACTTTGCATCTATAGATACTTGCTAAAGAAAAAAAGATACTTGAAGTATCGTAAATGTTCTATTTCAGCTTATTTTGGATGTATTATTATAGATGTCAATAAATCTGTTCCTATTGTAACTCTTTATCAAAGCTGTGCTTCAGGTTATGTACACACTTATTCACAACAGTCATATCATCCAGATATCAATAGTGTGAGGAAATTCAGTTACAGAACTTCTGAGTTAACAAACACCTTCTAGTTCTTGCTCAAGCAATGCAGAATTTATGGTGGAAGCTTTTTACCAAGAGCTTTGAGACTTGTAGTGCAGAAGTCATCATGTTTGCCAGATTTTGAATTCACGCTAACAGCTGTTTCGATGTTGCAGAAATAAACTTTGCAACATTAGCTGGATCTAATTAGTTCAGCCCACTATTAATATGCTGGCAATGTTCTATAGCTTTTTGTAGCTTCCCATGAAAATATGAGTTTAAAGGACACAATTGATTGGAGACTTTGCAACCCATTCTTCCTTCAGGGGCAGCCAATATGAAGAAAGTTCAAGGTGTACTTGTTTTAACAAGAGGGCTAAATGAAAGGAATAAACTGAACTCAACAAGATTTTGAAGCAGTTACCGTATATTCCGGCGTAATAGGCGACTGGGTGCATAAGACGACCCCCCCCCCTTTTCAATTTAAAATTTCAATTTTCTGATATACTCGCCCTTTAAGACGACCCCTCTTGCCAGCCCCTTCAGGCCCCAAAGTTTCCTTTCCTGGGCTTTGAGGCAAGGCGAGGCCCCGCCACAGCCAGCCAACTGTTGGATCCAAAACTCACTTCCTGTTTTGGATCCAAAATGGAGGCTCCTAACAGGCAAGGGTGGCGGGCAGCTGCCCTGCACTGGAGCAGGGCACCGGAATTAGCTTCTGCGCTCATCCAACGCACCTTGTCTCCCGCCACCGGCTTCAGCTTCACCAAGGCTCCTCTACTCCAGGCTTGCCTCGGCTTTCAATGCGGTGGCAACGGAGGAGGTGATTCAGCTGGACAGCGAGCCTCCTCCTCCTCCGCTGCATTGAAAGCCGAGGCGGGCCTGGAATGGAGGAGCCTCGGTAAAGCTGAAACCCGGCGGTGGGAGACAAGCGGAACTGAGGGCAGCCCTTGGTTCCGCTTGCCTCCCGCCACCGGCTTCAGCTTTACTCAGTCTCCTCCACTCCAGGCCCACCTTGGCTTTCAATGCGGTGGCAGTGGAGGAGGAAGAGGCGATTCAGCCAGACAGCGAGCCTCCTCCTCCGCCACATTGAAAGCCGAGGCAGGCCTGGAGTGGAGGAGCCTCAGTAAATCTGAAGCCCAGTAGCAGGACATAAGCGGAACCGAGGGCTCCACTCCAGGCCTCCCCTTGGCTTTTAAGGTGGCGGCAGCAGAGGAAGAGGATGTGATTTCACTTCCACCGCAGCACAGCAGCTGGGCAGTTGCCTGCCTCCCTCGCTGTGCCCCAAATCAGGTAGTGCTTTGTTATACCCAGCATACTAATCGACTCCCAAGTTCAGCAAGGATTTTCCAGGCTTAAAAAGTCATCTAGTATGCCAGAATATACGGCAATTTTCCATAGTTTGTGCATCTTTAAACAGTATTTCTTTATGCAAATAGGCAAAAAAAGAGGCAAACCCCAAATAGTCTTGTTTATCCTCAACTATGCCAATTTTCACTGAGACATATATAATATATCTTGTGGTAGATTGTTTGTCTTTCTGGTTATGTCAAGCATGTGGGCTGATTCAGGTTAATAGTGGTCCTGTTTATTAGCTCAAGAATGAGTATCATGCTTCTTAATCTCTGCTGCATTTCTTTCTTGTTGTTTGTGTATAGATACATATATGCACCTTTAAGTCTCTTGTCTGTTTATTAATTTCCTAGGGTTTTATTAGTCAAGGAATACTGAGAAGTAGTTTTGCCAGTTCCTTCTTCTGAAATAAAGCCTATAAACCAGGCATGGGCAAACTTTGGCATTCCAGGTGTTTTCGACTTCAGCTCTCAGAAATCCCAGCCATTTTACCAGCTGTTAGGAACTGTAGGAGTTGGAAGTCCAAAATGCCTGGTATTTGTTGGCTGTCTTCCATCCAAGTACTAGCCAGGCCCGACCATTCTTAGCTTCCAAGATCAGATGGGATCTGGTGCTTCTAGGATATTTATGCTCCTACTCTTCTAAGGCTATGAGAAGAAAATATAAGATTCAGTTTAATGGGTGTTATTCATGTGTTACTAGGCATAGCAGAGGGGAACACAGAGTTCAGGGTTGGACCCATCTCAGTTTTCACCCCATGTGCTATCGGTAGTGGAAGTGCCAGGACAGAGAGAGAAACCCATTGAAAGTGAGGTGGCAGCAGCAAAGGGGCAAGGGAATGGGAGAAAGAAGCCCTGTGTACCAGGAGCAATGGAAACCCACCACTTCACATTCCTGACACACTGGGCTTCTTCTGCCCCCACCCCCTTTTCACTGCTGCCTCGGGACCTCAAAAATTGGGCTGCACCTTACAATCGATGACATCTTACAAGCAATAAGTCACAAACAATGAATATACCACACTGGTAACAGGAAT
>JARBWK010000002.1:90698954-90716364 GCA_030556195.1 Anolis apletophallus | reverse complement strand
ATTTCAAATGGCATCAAGTTGTGCCTGAGAAGAGTTCTACTGTGATCAGGTTATGACCAAAAGTATCCTGGGTGTTGTTCCTTGTTTGGTGTTGATAGATGAAAACACCTTCCAGAGTAATGGATTGTTCTTATTATTTCAACAGGAGACAAGTCTCTGTACTATATTTGCATGTATGAAAAGAGCAACAATATACATAAAATAGATATGCCATAGCACCCCTATTGCTATATTAACATTAAACCAATACCAGGATTATTGTCAGAGAAGGATGGGCAGTTTCATACAAAGGAATGCATGCTGCCATTTTCTTTGTAAGGAAGGAATTTCTTACAAGGTTGGTAACAGAAGCATTTCTGCTGGGATGAACAGGATTTTGAAACCTCTATGACATCCTGCTCCAAAGTTAGCTCTCAATATTATAAATTTCTAGTTAGGATTTATTAACTTTCATTTTAACCCCAGAACTGGACTCCTGTGAACTTTCATAGTATTGGTATGTTAGTTAAAGAGCAAGTGTTGGCAGGTATATATGTGAGAAGTGGTTTTGCTAGAGCTCTTGAAGGGTCTTGACATTGTATATAAGAGAAAGATAATCCAGTTGAACCAAAAGTAAATACAAATGATGGTTAGTTCCTCTGATGTTTCACATAGGAAATGAATTATCTTTACTGTTCATGTGTGCCTACAATAGTAAGGAGCTCTTGTCTTTTTTTGTTTATTAACATATTTCAGTGTAAAAGGAGCTATGTTTCTCCCTAAACTATCATAATTTATCATAAAATAGCCTTGTCAGAAGAGAACTCATAGTTAGAAGACACAAATCTTATTATTTACTTTGTTGTATTGTCAAAGGCTTTCATGGCTGGAATCACTGGATTGTTGTAGGTTCTTCAGGCTGTATGGCCATGTTGTAGAAGCATTCTCTCCTGACGTTTCGCCTCACAACCTCTGAGGATGCCTGCCATAGATGCAGGCGAAACATCAGGAGAGAATGCTTCTAGAACATGGCCATACAGCCCGAAAAACCTATAACAACCCATTTACATTATTTTTATCCTGCCTTTTTCCAATATAGGAACTCAAGACGGCTTGTCCTAAATCTTACCGTAGAGAATGTAGCTACTGCACAAGCAGAGGGGGAGTTGCTAAAGGCAACGTAACACACTGAGTGTAATGAGTAAGGACAATAGCAAAATCAATAAGAAAATTCACAAGTGTTAATACACACATATATATACATATAAACGATTTACAAATGCATATATTGCATGCCCGCTGTGGTCTCCCTACCCCCATACGCCAGTGGCGCAAATCAATGTGTCCAGAAACTCGGGTTTTGCAAGGGAAAGTTCAAAGGATCATAGAAGGAGACAGGATTTCGAGGTAAGTAAACGGGAGGAGATGCACAAGCCCGGCGGGCTGTGTCCTATCCAACAGCGGGTGGGCTAGCAAGCCGTCTGGGAGGTCCAGAGGAATGCTGTGGTAGTAGGAGTTGTTTGCTGGCTGGGACCCAGAACATATGTAGTCAAACAAACGGGATACACGGAGATGATAGCTGGGTCGCCTGGAAGTAACGTTGGGCCGACGGGGATACGCTGTACAATGGTCCCAACTCCCGTTTCGACCCCCTAAAACAGGGTCTTTCTCAAGGCCAGTGTAGGAGGGCAAATCAACTCAATCCCATCCTGGGGCAAAGGCAAGGTCTGTAGATAACAAGCTGCTATGAGTGAAACGGCTTGGGGAATATACAACACACTCAAAAGCAACTCACATATTACATGGCAATAATAGTATAAATATAACAATAATAGCAATATACATACCTAAATCATAGAGGCAAATGCATACTTCTAGGTAATGACCAACGGCCGAAGCAAGTACACAGTGCTACCTGGTTTGCTTATAAGCACAACCAAGGACCAGGTGGGGGCAATCTAGTGCGAATCAATTGGATGCGGAGTAATGGAAATCTAACGTAGGAGTTCAGCTATAGTAATTTTGTCGATAAGTCCTATTGGAATTTCTGTACACATGGTATGAATATACCGAGTTTCTGTCCTACGTAGGTGCATATCTAGATTGCCATGGGGGGGGGAACCTGGACACGTTTAACACCAAAGAACAAAAGGTCATCAGGTCCATGTTGCATGGTCTTAAAATGTACATAAAGAGGAGAATCCTCAGACAAATTACGGATCTTGGACCGATGTTCAGAGATTCTAATATTAAGATTTCTTTTAGTCTCGCCCAGATAAATCTTCCCGCAAGGACAACAAATCCCATACACACAGGAATCAGTTTTGCATGTGAAAAACTCTTTAAACACAAAACTCCGGCCAGTCCCTGGGTTAAAGATTTCCTTTTCCGGGTACACAAATCTGCACTGTGCGCAGGTCCCACACCTATGTGTTTTGGGGGTGAGGGTACTCCTCTTATGTGGGGTATGCATGCTGGAATGTACAATGATATCTTTGATGTTTTTACTACGTTTGTGTGCAATCATCGGTATACTAGACAGTCCAGGTGTGTCGCAGACCAAGGGCCAATATTTGGTGATTATCTTATGGATGGTAGTGGAGTGACTAGTCAAAGTCATTATCTCAGCTGAGAGACGAGCAGCTCTCGTTACTCGCGAGTCGCTCCTCTCCAAAAGGAATAGGACACCCCCTGATAGGGTAGTGTGGCCTCTCACTCTGACGAGTCACTCCACTACCAGAAATTCCAATAGGACTTAACGACAAAATTACTATAGCTGAACTCCTACGTTAGATTTCCATTACTCCGCATCTAATTGATTCGCACTAGATTGCCCCCACCTGGTCCTTGGTTGTGCTTATAAGCAAACCAGGTAGCACTGTGTACTTGCTTCGGCCGTTGGTCATTACCTAGAAGTATGCATTTGCCTCTATGATTTAGGTATGTATATTGCTATTATTGTTATATTTGTACTATTATTGCCATGTAATATGTGAGTTGCTTTTGAGTGTGTTGTATATTCCCCAAGCCGTTTCACTCCTTGTACAGCGTATCCCCGTCGGCCCAACGTTACTTCCAGGCGACCCAGCTATCATCTCCGTGTATCCCGTTTGTTTGACTACATATGTTCTGGGTCCCAGCCAGCAAACAACTCCTACTACAGCATTCCTCTGGACCTCCGAGACGGCTTGCTAGCCCACCCGCTGTTGGATAGGACACAGCCCCGCCGGGCTTGTGCATCTCCTCCCCGCGTTTACTTACCTCGAAATCCTGTCTCCTTCTATGATCCTTTGAACTTTCCCTTGCAAACCCGAAGTTTCCTGGACATTGATTTGCGCCACTGGCGTATGGGGTAGGAGCCCACAGCGGGCATGCAATATATGCATTTGTAACCGTTTATATGTATATATATATATGTGTATTAACACTTGTGAATTTTCTTATTGATTTTGCTATTGTCCTTACTCATTACACTTAGTGTGTTACAATGTAGCTACTGCAACACGACCTAATTTCTGAGAACAGTAGACGTTAGAAATGATAAACGTTGTTCCCACTCTTACCTTCTCTGCAAAAAACAAATATAATTGTGGGAATGGTTGCAAGACTGTGTTATGAAGCCACATTAATTCTCTTCACAGTCCTGCTCTTCTCTAGTCTTTTGATTTTCTGTGTTGTTATTTATATGGTGATTTTTTTAAAAAAGAAGCTTACAACCTAAAACAGAAAGGAAAGGAAACGATAAAGAAAGGGGAAATCAGAGAAAGGGGTGGGGGTGGGGGACGGATGACGACACACACAATAATCTTAAAAATCACAACTATCAGTAGCAGGTGCACTTTATGCTGTTGAAGCAAGACATTTGTGTACATTAATATTTTTAAAAAATCAGAAAATGTGCAATTATCTGTTGAGGCATTATTCTCCCAATTTATATTTGTAGAATCCCCATGATGTTCCTTGGTACTCATTATAGCATAATAGTTCAGTCTATCTCAATCTGAATAAGCATAGTTTGGACAGCTGCTTGGTAGAAGTGACGTGTTCTGGTTATTGTCTTTTCAGGTCTAGTAGAATAGCGACAACAGCCAGGGTAAATATATCCAGCTGCAATCGCATCTTTATTGTTCAAAATTTTAGAATCTACAGAAGATGATAAATAGAAACTTATCAAAATGTAAAACAGGATCCTGCAGAATTGTCAAGTGATGGCACTTGCTTTGGTGACAACAAACACAGTTAGTGTATACCACATTTCATATTTAATAATGAAAACTTGATCTAAAGACAATATATTAATAACCACCGTTTTCATTGTCCCAAGTACACACGTTTTGTCTAACAGACCTTATATGCTAAATCTTTATACTGCTGAATGGGAAGGTAGGATTATGAAGCTACAACTTTCTATGTACTGTAAGTTGAGCATCCCTAATATGAAAACCCAAAATACGCCAATGTCCAAAACCTTTTGTCACCAGCTCTCTGCTTCGACCTTCAAGGTGATGGCTCCATTTGGTCACAAGGTGAAAAGAGGTGTCTGGCAAGCCCCAAAGGGATCTCCTGTACTGTACTTTATTCCCCGCCCCAATTTCAAATGCCTTGCATCCTTTGTCTATCTACAGCAGGGGTGCTCATTAGGTAGATCGCGATCTACTGGTAGATCTCATGGGGCATCCTGGTAGATCGCAGGCAGGGCAGGAGGAAGGCTCAGTCCTGCCCCACAGGCTCCCGACGCCACCCAAGTGCTGCCGGCACTGGGTTATCTGAGGTCCTTTCCACACAGTTGAATAAAATCCCATGTTATCTGCTTTGAATCAGATTATATGGCAGTGTAGAGTCAGAAAACCCAGTTCAAAGCAGATATTGTGTTATATGTTTCACATTTTTGTAGTGGGTAGGTAGATCATTTTGACTTGGTTGTTTTATAAGTAGCTCGCATGCTGAAAAAGTGTGAGCACCCCTGATCGACAGCCTTGCATCTTATGCACAGCACAACTTTAACAGATGAAACATGAGGTTGAAGAGAGATGAGAGTATCTATAAAATGGTGGAAGGTGTGGATTCACATTTAACATTAAGCTTGCCAATCTCTCTATGCTCACAAATACAGTAGTACTGCATACTTGTGTTGGATGTTGTATTGGTTGAATCTGCAAACCCAGATCTTATTGTATATATACAAATGTTCCAAAATCTGAAAAAATCTGAAATGTCAAGTGTTTGTGAACTCATGTATTTTGGATACTCAAGATCTTATTACAATAACAATGTAACAAAGAAAATATTTATTTATTTAAAACTTTTGTACCCCGACCTTCTCACCTCTATCGAGGGACTCAGACCGGCATTACAGCAAAAGTTAAATGCTATACAGTTTAAAAACAACTACAACAACATATTAAAACACATAAAAATCCCAGCATAAAAATATTGTTTCATATTATTTTCCAATGTGGTTAGAACTTTAATTTGAAACCACCAAACAATACTCAGTGCTGTAGGCTAAACTTAAGGGGAAGGCAGAAACAAACCACATCTGATTATTTCTTGCTTAAGAAAACCCTATTAAATTCATTGGGTTGCCATACATTTACAGTGATTTGAAGGCATGTGGAAAGGGTAGAGAGAGAAAGCAGGTTTTAATGATTTCACTCTTTTCACTTCCATAATCCATTCTCTTCCAAAACAATCCTTAGAGCTTTCTGGAGCATATATACATATGTGTGTGTGTTGGGGTATGTGTGATTATACCCCTCATTTCTTCCTGTGTGACGCTTTACTGTGTTGGAACATTTATGTGGGTGGAAAGAATTTTTCAATATGCACAAGGTGAATTTTGTACCTGAACCAACCAAGAAATGCATGCATTATATGAAGGACTTGCAGAAGCAATATTTTTGGACTACAACTGCCAGAATCCTCCAGCCAGCATGGTTAGTGGCCACTCAGGCCAGAAACACAGGATTCCAGCAGTAACTTAATTTAGTTTGGAGTGACTACCTCTGGGCCAGATACAAATAACTGTCAGTTTTAATTGCTTCTCATTTTGTTAGTTTGATAGCTCAGACACGGGTTATATCTGTTTTAAAGTGTTGATGTTTTTCTCTCTCTCAAGGTCCAATGTACATTTAAAGAGTGAGATATTTTTGTGTTTCTTGTGTATTTCTGCATGCTGATTTTAGGGATCTGTCTCCCAGAGTATGAATGTGGTGTAATGTGAGAAATGGTGTGTAAGGAAAAACTATAGCTTGAACTGAAATGCTTTTGTTCATCTTAGGGCAAAGTGAGAATTGTTTTCTCATCCCTTTTATCCAATAATGGAGATTATACTATGGAGAGACAAGTTTGAAGGATTCCTTTGGATATGGCTTTCCAATACATGAACATCATCTCCCGCACAGCCCCAACATGTGAACTGTAAATAGTTCTTAAATCTGGAACGTGAGCCTGTAATCTCATTAGCATTTTTCTGTTAAAGAGCTGCATAATTCCTTACTGGAATCACACACTGAGAAGCAAGCATCATTAGAAAGGCAGATTTTATCTGCTATACCTCAATAACATAATGCTGTGTGTACAAGCTGGAGTATCACCCTTGAGCACCTAGAGAATAACACTTGTTTGATAAAATGGCTGAATATTGTTGGGATCCAAAACTTTTCCCATGTCCAATTCCTCTTCTAGGGTGATGATGTTGTGTAGCACTCTACTGGTAATAACAGAGAAATTGTCATATGGAAATGCAGTTACACAAGTGCCCATTGTTAACACAATAGGAACCAAGATATTGGATCTTGTAGATGTTAGAGATTGTCATACTGACTACACAGGATGAGTTTCTGTCATTCGAAGTAGACAACCTTGGTCATCTGTATTATGGCCCTCTCCTGTCATTGTTGTTATTTTGTGTTTTCAAGTAATTTCTGGTATAGGTCAGAAGTCATTGGATTTTCTGGGGATAAGAGAGTGTGACTCGCCCAAGCTTGTCTAGTGGGCTTCCATGGCAGAGCTGGGAATCGAACTCTGAATCATCGTCCAGTGCTTAAACCACTACACTTGGCCATGAGCATGAATTACAACTCTCTTTTTTTCTAAAAAAAACCCCTGCACTGTACTGTCTATGTGTAAATTGTATGTCTTCTGACAGGGACTGTCTGTCGTATGTGTATTGTAATCCGCACTGAGTCCCATTCGGGATGAGAAGAGCGGAATAGAAATAAACAGTATTATTATTATTATTTAGCCTGCTCTATTAAAGGCTTGTGCTGCTCATATTAAAGGAAAGAGCATCACATGCTTGCTTGGAGAAGAGCCCAATGCTTTAGAGCAGTGGTCCTCAACCTGGGGTCCCCCGATGTTTTGGCCTTCAACTCCCAGAATTCTTAACAGCTAGTAACATGGCTGGGGTTTCTGAGAGTTGTAGTCAAAACACCTGGGGACCCCAGGTTGAGAACCACTGCTTTAGAGGAATACAATAAGCTATATGTGTATTGGCCCTCTATGATGGTGGTCTAAATAGAGGCCAGAACAATTTGATGACCATTTGAGGTGACTTGAATCCATGGTGAAAAAAGAGAAGGACCGGACCCAGACTAGAAGTCGTGTGTTAAGCAGCCACTCATGAGAGCTTGACATTGGATGAGAAGGTAAAGTAATCTGTTTTGTGTGTCAAAACTGAAACACAGACCAATAGGAATGTTCTGATTGTAGCCAGGATGTATATAAGAAGGTGAGGATGAATCCAAATGCACTATGCTTGCATGTGCTTTCAAATGGCAGAATGAGGCAATGAAGGTAGTAAACAACGGAAGGCGCGGCTAAAGAAGTGAGAAGATGATATCAGATTAAGAATATTTGGTTTGACTAAAATAAAGTTCCATAACTTGATACAGAGGGTCAAATTATCAGGTGCGTTACGGCCAAAAGGGGTTTTCTCCATTTAAGGAGGTAAAGTGTTTTTTATTGAAACAAGCATTGACTTTCAATTGGATTTGGTACTGTATCTTTTGCTATGTTTTGAATATTTTAAAATGGTTTCAATTTAATATTTTATTTGGTTTGTTTGTCAAACAGTTTTTAAACATTTGTGTTATTTTAATTTATATTGTAAACTGCATTTATATTGTAAATTTGGGGGAAATGCTGCTATTACATAAAGAAATGAAGCAACGTCATTCTTGTTCCATTGGTATTTTTCCAGGCACAGTGAATTTTAAGGTAAAAAATTAGGTTGTGTTCATTATATTTTTGGGGTTTTTAAAGACTTGTTTATATATGTAATAGAACTCTATTTCCAATGAATGCAGTAAGATAAATGGCATGCAAATTTCTGTGAATCTTTTGGCAGGCCTTAGTGTTGCATAGACTTGGTGTTTCCTGTGGTCACCATCTGCTTTGCACTGTGAAATGACGCAGGGGGATTTCTTCACAGTTTCTGCGTGAATGCTATGCTATTCTGATTTAAACACACACACTCCATTGTAGCATAGCATCTGAGAATCCTAAATAATTTCTCCAGTTTTTGTTTCCCAGTCATCTGAGAGGCAGCAAACCCATCAGAATTTCCAGAATTCTGGAATCAAAAAATCACCTGTGATTTCTCTAGCAAGTAGTTCACAATTACTCTCACGTCCCTGGTGGATTAATGAAACACCTTTGTCACAGCCTGTATTCATGGGCTGAAAAAGGATCTTGAATCTCTCATTCCCAAGAGCTCTTTAAATGCCCATAGAAACAGTACATGCCACTTGTTGATAGGTTCCTTGAAACATTTGCTGTATTTTGTTTCTTGTTTTGTATGTTATCCCAGCCACTGGCACTTTGAAGGTAGAGGTTTCTTCTTCAGCTACCATCATGCTATGACATGTTGTACATCGCAAAATAGTAATATACTCTCTGCAGCGTACATGACACAACTATTGAGTTGTTGCATGTTTCTGGTGAGCATTGTTCCTTTGATGTCCTTGTTACTTAAGCAAGCAAACAAGTAGTCACTTCCATCACTTCTTTTTATTCCACCCCTTATAATTTTATCTTGACCTTTTGTATTGCTTAGGATTAGGCAACCAGCTAGGTCCCTACTTCAGCCCAATTTATCACAATAATTTGGCAACACTAGCTCAGCAATAATGACTCCCCCAAGACCACCCAGTGCATTTTATAGTGGAGTGGGACACTAAAGATGGATCTTTGCAGTACAAGGCCAACCTCATCAAGTGTGACAGGAGATTTCCGGTAGTATTAGATATTTTTGTATCAGCCACACATACAAAAATATCTAATATAAGTCTACTGCATGCAGTCTTTGCTAGATACTTTTACAACTGAACACTTAATAAAAGAAAAGAGAAAATCAGTAGGTATTCATAGAAACAAGAAAGTCTGATGAATCAAATGAGAGCACAATACCCACTTTTGTTTTTGCTTCAAAAGCAGGGGAACTCTTCTGTCCTAACTGGCCTTTCCTGCTGGTTTATCAGACAAAAACGGCAAACTATGAAGCTAGATTTTTGAACCAGAAAATGTTGTACAGTTTCTGTAATATATGATCCCATGATCGCAGCGGGTCGAGTGGCAGGGTCAAGTCTCTTTGAAAAACGAATTGGAGTGTGGAGTCCCTCAGGGTGCCATTCTATCTCCCACCCTCTTTAATATCTACATCCAGCCCCTGGCTAATATTGCTAGGAGCCATGGGTTCTCCTGCTACCAATACGCAGACGACACGCAGCTGCTCTTGAAGCTTGACCCAGGGTCATCATCAGTACCGGACAGTTTCAGCCTAGGATTGAGGGCGGTGACGAGCTGGCTCAGGGCATATAGACTCAAGATCAACCCGGCTAAAACGGAGATCCTCTGGCCGGGTCGTCCCGACCCGCCCCACCACTTCCACTCTTCGAGGGCGAGTCCCTGGCTCCAGCCCCGGCGGTGAAAAGCCTGGGAGTGATCCTAGACGAAAATCTCACGATGGAGGCCCAGATCCAGGCTGCAGCTAAGGGCGCCTTTTTCCATCTCCGTAGGGCCCGTCGGCTGGCTCCCTACCTTCCACCAGAGGCCTTGAGAACAGTGGTCCATGCCACTGTCGTCTCACGCCTCGACTACTGCAACGCCTATATGTGGGCCACCCCCAGACAACAACTAAGAGGCTGAAACGTATCCATAACGCCGCAGCCAGACTCATTACTGGGTCATCAGTGAGGGATCACATTTCCCCCATTCTTAAAGAACTTCACTGGCTGCCCCTAGAGTTCAGAGCCCTTTACAAACTCCTGGTGCTCACCTTTAAAGCCCGGCACAACATTGGGCCTTCCTATCTGAGTGACCGGCTGACGGCCCAATGCAGCGAGAGGCCAGCACGCTCCATCAACGGTGACCGCCTGACTACCCCTGGAGTGCGGGAGGCTAGACTGGCGGAAACTCGGCGGAGAGCCTTCTCCGTCGCGGCCCTTCGACTTGGAACTCACTGCCGCCCACCCTCAGAGCCTCTCCGACTCTATCTGGATTCGGCCAGCCTTGAAGACCTGGCTCTTCCGCCTAGCGTTCGGGACTGGCTCGGTACCTGACTACCTGAGCCACCCCTCCTGTTCATATTCCATGTTTTTAAACTGTTGTACATTGTTCACCCTAGGGTTTTAACTGTTGTAAGTCGCCCGGAGCACCGCCGGTGGAGGGCGACTCACAAATATTAAAGTATTATTATTATTATTATTATTATAAATAGTCTACTCAAATTTTCACACCTCTGTGATTCATGACTGAATGGAATAGTTTCTTGCAGACCAAAGAGGAAATATGACATTGTGAGCAAAAGGAGTATTATGTTCATTGATACTGTCTTTTGAACTTTATGATAGCTAAACCCATTGATCTTGGAATACTCCTGGTGTTGTACTTATGTGATTCCATGCTTGTTATCATATACATCTGGTGTATTTAGCATTCCACCTTGACATTAACTTTCCATGTCAGAGGGACTATGTGCTCTCAAGAGGCAAAATGCTATGTTGACTGTAACATTGCACTTTTTGATTAATTAACTTGTGTTTAATTCAAACTCTTTGTGACCCACTGAACCTTTCCAGTCAATACACGCCTAACTTTCTTCTCCATTTAAGAGGCTGATGAAAACAGGGCTGGCATATTCTATTTTATTGGCTTCTAGAGAGTTGCCTATAGGCCAGAGACATAATAGGAAAGCAAAAAGCTGGACAGGACTGCTGCCCATTCTAAGGCCCTCAGAGTAATCAAAAAGTGAAAAAAAAATAGTGGGCCCTTGGTATCAGCTGTGTGGTCACGATGGCTAAATATATTAATAAGGAAGAACACACAAACTAGGAGAACCTGCAGCAGTTTGCTTTTGCCTGAGCCCACTAGGAAAAGCAAGATTCTGCTTCCTCTTCTCTCCACTACTTTGACCCAGATTACGACACTTTCTGGAAGTGCCTTATATCATGCTCACTCTTTATGAAGGAACAGAAAGGGCATGTCTTCATGTTCTCTTTCTTTCTTGTAGCTGTTGTTATTAATGTGCCTCCAAGCCAATTCTGAATTGTGGTGACCTAATCCTATGATGTTCTTGGTGAGATCTCTTCAGAAGAGGTCTCCAATTGCTTTCCTTTTAGGCCACTTGGAGGTTTCCACGGCTGAGTGGGGATTCAAATCCTAGTCTGTCAAAATTTTAGTCCAGCACTCAACACTGAACCAGTTATCTATTCCTATTGATACTTAGTAAGTTTTTTTTCCTCATGTGGCTGTGTGGAGGGCTTGAAATATTCCTTGCCTTGAAATAGTCTGTCCAGTTTATTCCTTTCAACTAGGGGAAGTATTTTCTTACATCATTAAAACGTGTTTGCAATAAATTGCATGTGGTTGGTAGCTCAGCATATACAGTGGGGAGTATTTGTGAGGTGCTGTCTTCTTAGCAAAGACTGAAAAGATCCTGAAGGTTTCAAATCTTAGGTTCTTTGAAGCTGACAGATTGTCTAATTCAGTTTGTCTTCTTTTTTCTATATCTGTAGAATTTTGCATGCCAAATGTAGCTGAGATATGTCAAACAGCACAAATCAGTGGTACAATACATTAATCAAGTGCATGAAGAAGCAGCAAGAGAAAAAGTGATTATGCAGTGTTGTATAAGCATTGATCTTTACTGATTTGCCATCTCTGTTACTATGTTTAATCCCCTTTTGACTTCTAAACTCAGAGAAAATAAACATACAATTTTTCAGTCCTATCTGACTATATCTCAAGCTTTGATAAAATATGCTATTGTCAGTAGCTTTTAGATAATCGTCTCCCCTTTTTCTTTTATTTGTGCCATAGCCATGCATGAAATTTTACTCTGTGCCATAGCTATGTACTAAAGTAGGAGTGGTGATTCACTAACATCAGAATTTGCGTATGTTTAAAAAACATGTCCTAGAGCAGTGACTTTCAAATATTGGTTTCAACACGTTTGGGACTTTGGCTTCCAGAATTCTTGGTTATTGGCCTCTCTGGCTGAGATCTCTGATAGCTGAAGTCCAAAACATCTGGAAAACCAAAGATTAAAAAGCACTGCGCTATAAGAAAATGCAGTGGGCAACCATGCTTTCCTTTGTAATCAAAAGTTGTAATTTTGTTTTACATATTTGGAGAATATCTGTTTGGTAAAGGCTGCTCTAGAATCATCAAGAAAGAAAATCTAGGCTGAGACTATGAAGTTGTGCCTCTAGGAGTCCTTTTATATCAGCATTTCTCAACCTGGGGGTCACGAGGGGGTTTCAGACCCATTTGAAAACATATCTCTCTGATGGTCTTTGGCAGAGAGGGCTGAAGATCTCTCCACCTGTCCTCTCTCTTTTTGGAAACAGACAGCGAATCCTCCCACCAAAAGCTCTCCTCCGCTGTGATTGGTTGCCCTCTTTGCCAAGCGGAGGTCTGTTTCTGAGGCTCCAAGTGGGGAGTGGCGCATGTGCCAGTAAGGGAGAGCATGCAAGGGTCCCTTCAAGGCAGGGGGGAGGGTTCTGTGTGGGAAGTTTGGTCCAATCCTATCATTTGTGAGGTTCAGTATGCTCTTTGATTGTATGTGAACTATAAACCCCAGCAACTACAACTCCCAAATGTCAAGGTCTATTTTTCCCCAAAGTTCTCCAGTGTGCACATTTGGGCATATTGAGTATTCGTGCCAAGTTTGGTCCAGATCTGTCATTGTTTGAGTCTACAGTGCTCTCTGGATGTTGGTGAACTACCACTCCAAAACTCAAGGTCAATGCCCACCAAACCCTTCCCAAATTTTCTGTTGGTCAAGGGAGTTCTGTGTGCCATTGTTGGTGTAACAACTCTCCAACACCAAAGCTGTGCTGCTTTCTGCACAACTGCACTTAACGGCCATCTCTATTTCATTGTAGCTGGTCAGGCATGCAGAATCCTTGGAAAAGTAGTACTAGAAGTGTTCTGGAACTACGCGAACTTCACCATCACAACAACAACAGCACATAGATAATGCAACTGTGCAGAGTACAGAGAGTTTAGAAATGAACAAGTGGCTTGAGAGTGGAACTAAATGCTAGATGAAAATCAATAATTCAGGAAATTGTTATATATTTTATATTTTATATTTATTATTATTTCTCGATCTTGTATACTGCTCTTCCAGCAGGTCGGGCGGTTTACATACAGCCGAGATAACAGTCCTTCCGGCAAGATTAAAATTGCATAAAAGCGCAGCAGTTACATAAAAGCAGTAAAATACAGGTGATACACAAGACTTCTTAAGATTGGAAGACATATAGAAGCTACTAAACTGTATGATACACTTCACATGTTTTTAGAAGAGGTTTTGCCTTAAGTGGTGAAAATGTTTGTTTGTCATATCCACTGCCTTTAGCTAATGCAATTTGCATTTAACATGTTTTGTGCTTTGTGACAGGTTAGTTAAAAGTTAAACAGGTTTAGATTGCAAGCCTTGAAGGACATATTTCAAGAGAACATCCTGTTATGTGTTTGTAACAGAGAACACACACTCCCTTTTAAGGCATAGATATATCACTAACCTTCACTGACCATTGATATATCTAGGGCAGCATACCCCAACTGCCTAGAGTTTCAGACATTATCTTTCTCACTAAGATGTCAGGATTCTGATGCTTCTTCTCCAGTCCTCACAGCATGAGAGAGGAATCCCAGGATGAGACCACTGCCTTGAAAAAATATAGGTGTGCACTTGTGGTTAATTGTACTCTTTGAGTTATCTTTGCCTTATGGCAACATTATGAATGAGAAATCTCTAAGTAAAGACAGTCTCAACACAGACCTGGCCATATCCTGCAAATTCAGGGCCATGGCATCTTTGAGTGAGTCGATCCATTTATTGTTACCAACTGCCTACATTACAAGCAAAGCTTTATCAACTGTTATCGAACTGTACTGAACTCCGTTATGATATGACCAAAGCATGATAGCCCAGTTTGTGTGTGTATGTAGATAAACTCAAAGGATGGGGGTGGGGAGTTGATATTTCATTTGTTCGTTTTGATGCTTTTTCTTTGAGCATGGCTTTGTGTCACTGTAGCTAAAAATTTGTGGGCCTTGACTAAACAGATTTTGGCAACTTTGTTACATCCAAGTTATCTGATCTTGAGGCTTTTGCTTGCAAGCCACGTGCTTTACCACTGATCAAGACTCCAATCCCGCATCCTAGTGGGATGACAGTGGTCAAAGAGAGTGGAGTCATCTGTCTCTGGGTCCTATGAGGAAGTGAAATGATTGAGGTGAGTGTAGAGTACAGTGAAATTCTTGGTGAAATGACATTCCCTTTTTCTAGCTTTCTCATTTCCTCCTCGGTATCTTTTTGCTTCCACTTTCTCTTATCTATCAGAGATAGAAGCTCTTTCTTCTAAAACTATGGGTGGGGATTATAAGGCCCAAATAAATAAAATTAAATACATTTCACAACCAGCCCCACTCCAAAACATTGAAAGCAATCTTCACCTTGATTTAGGTTCTTTGAACTCCCGGTGGCGCAGCGGGTTAAACTGGTTGGAGCTGCTGAACTTGCTGATTGAAAGGTTGGTGGTTTGAATCCAGGGAGCGGGTGAGCTCCCACTGTTAGCCCCAGCTTCTGCCAACCTAGCAGTTCAAAAACATGCAAATGTGAGAGATCAATAGTTACCGCATGGAAGATAATGATGCTGCATGTAGTCATGCTTACACATGACCTTGAGGTGTTCCTGACAACGCCAGCTCTTTGGCTCATAAATGGAGTGTGAGTACCAACCCCCAGAGTCGGGACACAACTGGAACAAATCTCAGGGAAAATTTTTTTACCTTTACCTTTTAGTAAATACATTTGCAAAACTGGGTTTCTTAAGGGTTAAAACATGCATAAGATAGCCCAAAACTCTTCATGCAGTTTCTGTACCCAAGAGGCATCTAACCTTCATAACATTCATACTGCCACTCTGCTGGTAACTATGACCCATAAGAGACAAAAATAACAGACTTCCTTTTAAAAATGTGAACTTTATCGATTACTTTATCTTCCCAGCTGCACACAGGCACCGAGAGGCTTCTAAAGATAATGTTCTATGGGTATTAAAAGTGAAAAAGGGAGATATTTTTTCATGAAGGAAAGACATCTATTGTAATATAGCCCAGTGTAAGTAGCCAGCATATATCCCCCAAGTGAGCATTATTTAAGCTTTTAGGTGTCTGCTTGAAAATCTATCGATTTCACAACTAAGGTATTGCTGCCTTTGTATATGGGGATGAGTGAGATTGATCAGAAACAAATCTTCTCTGCTCACACCTTTCACTCATCATGATGGGGTGGGGCGAAGGATTTTAGCTGTGTTTTTGAAGTTTTTATTCAAAGGACCATTTGAGATATAGGATTCCTACATATCAAACTTCCTTGCTTGTTTCATCTGCCCCTTTAGTTAGCCTCCACATTGGGTCTGTTCTCCCTTCCTCATACTGTTTTTCCTGTAGCCCTCAGTCATTCATTTTCTTCTTCCTTATTTGCTACTTTTCTCTTCCATTTTTTTAAAAATGCAGATTTTGACCAGGAAATTAAAAGATTTCTAAGACCACACCCTTCTCCTTCAATCCTTTCCCATCAGGAATATTTTTGCAATTTACATATTCTCTTAGGTAAATTGGGGGGGCAGGGGGGAGTTGTTTGGGTTTTGGTGATGTATCCTTTTTTGGAAAGCAGTGCACATAAACAGGGCCCCCCGGGAAGAATTAGTGTAGTTTTCACAACCGACCCGGTAGTTCCATTGATTGAAGTTCAGATTAAAAAGGACCTGGTTCTGTTATGTAGAACACAGTTTCATGGCATATTGTCTTGCTGCATTTCTTTTTAAAGGTAGTGTTTTTGGGGAAAAAAGCAAATATGAATCTTTTGGGAAAGCACTGAATACAACCCCCCCTCAATTTTAGGAAATTTTTCCCTTATTTTTTGGTTTAGATGCTTCCTTTCCTTTTTTGGCTTTTGTTTGAACATAGAGTTTTCTTTCTTCTGGGATGCAGCATTGCATTAAATACAAGATTTCATCACATAGTTTGATACTGATATCAATAGCTTGATTACACATTTCCTGATTGCCGGATCAATTGCTTTTCATACCCCCCAGTAGCACTTGAGCTAGTTAAAGGGGCCCCTTTTTTTACAGCCATTGATTGGTTTGATTGCATTTTTTCTGATTAGCTTAGGGTTTTACTCAACTAGAAGCAGGTTGCTGGCCTTGGGGGTCCAGGAAAAAAGGGGGGGACAGTCTTAGAGATGGTTTGTAATCTTCGTTTTTTACTACTGTTTGCCTTTTTGTTTTTTTTGTATGTTTTTTTTGTTTGTGATTGCCCGTGAGGGGGGGAATATAAAAATTTAATAAATAAATAAATAATATAGCAGACCTGGGGATTTCATTTCCCGGGGGATGGGCCTGCCAGGGTTCTGACCGGCCCAAAAAGGGCCCCGGCAGGCAGGCAAACGGGGCGGCCAACGGAAAGGGGGAGGGGGGAGGGGAAAAGGAAGGGCCGAGAAAAGCCTGCCCCCCCCTTCCCCCTTGCCCCTCCCCCCTCCCTCTCTTCTGCCTCTCTTCCCCTCACTTCTGCCTCGCGCTCTTTCCCCCCTCCTTTCTCTTCTGCCCCCACTTATTTGAGTCCACAGTGCTTCTGATGTAGGTGAACTACAATTCCAAACTCAATCAATACCCAGCAAACCCTTTCAGTACTTTCTGTTGGTCTCATGAGAGTTCCGTGCCAAGTTTGTTCAATTCCATTGTTGCTTTTAGGATGCTCTTTTATTGTGGGGTTTAAATATAAATTCCAGCAACTACAATTCCCAATTGTCGTTTTTTTTTTCCCCCCAAAATCCCCCAGTGTTCACATTTGGGGATATTCATATTTGTGCCAAGTTTGGTCCTGATCCAACATTGTTTGAGTCCAAGGT
>JARBWK010000002.1:90552612-90698854 GCA_030556195.1 Anolis apletophallus | reverse complement strand
GTTGACAGTATTCTGATCTGCATGTGAATCTGCAACATGGGAAAATTAGTTTCCCTTGAAACATGAATAAAACAAAATTTCTCTCCCATCCCCAGCTGGAACCATCAAGTGTAATAGGACTTACTTTTAAATAAACAAATATAGGGCTGTCTGGGTATCTCTCTTCCCACTCATCTAAAACAGGCTTCAGCTTATTACAAAGATCTAATCCATGGCCAGCAGAAGGATTTAGACATTCTCATACTGGACGCAGAGGATGTTGACAAGATTGTCGCAGCCCTTCGACCTACCACCTGCTCCCTCAACCCGTGCCCCTCCTCGCTGATTCGAGCTTGCGTGGAGGGGTTACGCGGCCCTCTGTTGAAGATAGTCAACTGCTCCCTTGAGCAAGGAGCTTTTCCAGAGGAGCTTAAAGAGGCGGTGGTTAGTCCATTGCTGAAGAAGCCCGGGCTAGACCCCGCAGCTCCCTCCAATTACCGCCCAGTGTCCAATCTTCCGTACCTGGGCAAGGTAATTGAGAGGGCAGCAATGGACCAGCTGCAGACATTCTTGGATGATGCAACCTGGCTAGACCCCTTCCAGTCCAGCTTCCGTTCGGGCCATGGGACGGAGACCGTCCTGGTCTCCATCACAGACCTACTCCGTTGCCACTTGGACCGAGGCGGATCGGCGCTGCTCGTGTTATTGGACCTCATGGCAGCGTTTGATACTGTCGATTACCAACTTTTGACACACCGCCTGGCGGTGGCGGGGGTGAGGGGGACAGCCCTCAACTGGCTGTCCTCCTTCCTCCAAAACCGTCTGCAGCGAGTGAAGTGGGGAGGGGTGGTCTCCGAGGGCTCCCCTTACATTGTGGAGTCCCTCAGGGGCCATCCTCTCCCCGCTGTTATTTAACATCTACATGCGACCACTCGCCCAATTGGTATGGAGTTTTGGGCTGGAGTGTCATCAGTATGCTGATGATACCCAGCTCATTCTGAGGATGGACCCCGGGGTGGTCTCTGTACCCGATAATTTCCATCTCTGCCTAGAAGCCGTTACTGGATGGCTACGAGCCAGTAAGTTGAAGGTGAACCCGGCGAAGACGGAGATCTTGTGGCTGGGCCGCCCGGAGGGGGTAGAGACCCAGCTGCCGACGTTCGACGGAGCGGCTCTTTACCCGCAACCGTCTGTTAAAAGCTTGGGGGTCTGGCTGGACGCCCAGCTGTCTATGGAGACGCAGATTAGCTGCGCCTGCAAGACAGCTTTTTTTCACCTTCGTACGGCAAAACGTCTGGCTCCTTACTTCTCCCGCTGCGACCTGGCCACGGTGATCCAAGCCACGGTCATCTCGAGGCTCGATTACTGTAATGCACTGTACATTGGCCTACCCTTGTTGGCGATCCGGAAACTTAAGCTGGTGCAGAACGCTGCAGCACGTTTGCTCTCAAGAGCCTTAAGATCTGATCACGTGATTCCACTCTTGCGCGAGCTGCACTGGCTTCCAATTGAATTCCGGGTCATCTTCAAGGTGTTAGTTCTAACTTTCAAGGCCTTATATGGTTTGGGGCCAGTGTACCTGAAGGAGCGACTTACCCCTTATGTGCCCAGGAGATCGCTGCGGTCAGAGGGGCTCAATTTATTGGAAGTGCCCAGTATTAGAGTCTGTAGGCTAGAGTCCACCCGCCGGAGGGCGTTCACAGTAGTCGCCCCAGCCCTATGGAACGGCCTCCCAGAGGAGGTTCGGGCTATCCGGGCCCTTCTACCATTCCGCAAAGCAGTAAAAACATGGCTTTTTAGAAAGGCGTTCGACCCATGAATATCCAATGATCTGCTAGATTGTACTGTCATCTGGCTGTTAGCATGCTACTGATTCACTGGTTCAGTCGGCCTGCTACATGTTTTACGTGGGGGGTTTTAAAATTGTTCTTAATGTATTTTAATGTATTTTATATGTTTTATGTTTTTATATTGCCACTTCTGTAAATCGCTCTGGGCGCCAGAGAGAGCGGTATAGTAAGTCAAACTTAATAAATAAATAATAAATAAATCATACCCATTTGCTCAAAAACACTTGATGTGAGCCCATTGTTTTGGGTTATGTTCAATGCAAATGATTTGAAAGCAATCTTTTACCACTTTGTTGCATAGCAAGGACGAGGCCTGCAATACACCATCACACAATACACGGCAGGCCCCACCCACATTCCTCCCGAAGTAGGGTGGAAGCACTGAAAGACCTTGAGGTTACCAGTGCATACAGCACCATCTTTAGATCCTTGAGTTTTAGGAAGAGGCACAGCTGGCATATCATCATCATCATCATCAGTTTCTCACTTGTTAATCGCCCTCCATTAAAATGCTCCAGGCGATTTACATAAAACAATAGCATTAAAATACACAATACCAAATAGACTGCATTAGACATTAAAAGCTCTGCTATAAAGCCAGGTCTTGAGTGCCCGAGCAAAGGGTCGCAGGTCACGCATGGTCCTCAAGTGGGGAGGCAAGGAGTTCCACAAGACAGGGGTAGAGATGGAGAAGGCCCTACATCTTGTGCTCTCGAGACGTACTTCCCTTGGGCCTGAAACATACAGTAAGTTTAGTTGGAGGAGTCGTGGCGACCACTGGCGGCAAAGAGGGGAGAGGCGGTCTCTGAGATATGCTGGCCCTTGACCATAAAGCGCCTTAAAGGTCAGAACCAACAACTTAAACAGGGCCCAGAATTTCGTTGGAAGCCAGTGCAAATGTAACAGAGTTGGAGTTATGTGGCATCTCAAAGGTGTTTTTGCTAGTAGCCTGGCAGCCACATTCTGAATAATGCGGATCCTTCGAGTAGTCGACAGGGGAAGGCCAACATACAAGGCATTACAATAATCCAGTCTAGATGTAACCGTTGCATGGATGATTGTAGCCAAGGCTTTCTCTGAAAGGTAAGGTGCCAGCTGTCTCGCCTGCCGGAGATGGAAAAAGGCCTGCTTACTAACATTAGTGATCTGGGCCTCCATAGTCAACTGTGAATCCAGGATGACACCCAAGCTCTTAACAGTGGAAGATGGATGAAGGGGGGCACCATCAAAGTTGGGCAGGGAGGGCACCACTCCAAGCGGGCGGCCAGGCCACAAAATCTCAGTCTTAGTAGGATTCACCTTCAACCTACTGGCACACAGCCATCTCAATACAGTCTCAAGACATAAGGTGAAATTGTCTGGTATTGAGGTGACTCCAGGCTCCAGCCGTAAAAGCAGCTGGGTGTCATCTGCGTATTGGTGGCACTCCAGACCAAAGCTCCGCATGAGGGTGGCAAGAGGTCTCACGTAGACGTTGAAGAGGAGGGGAGAGAGAATTGCTCCCTGAGGCACCCCACATGAGAGGGCAGATCTGTCAGAGGTTCGATCTAGGTACTCGATACACTGAGACCGGCCTCAAAGAAATGTGTCAAACCAACTGAGGGCCCGACCACGAACTCCCACCATGGCAAGTCGATGGATCAGCAGGTCAAGGTCGACAGTGTCGAATACAGCTGTAAGATCCAGGAGTATCAGGAGTGCCGACCCCCCTCGATCAAGCTGACAATGAAGTGTATCAATAATAGCCACCAGAACCGTCTCTGTCCCATGGTCCGGGCAAAAGCCGGACTGAAAAGGATCCAGGCCGGCAGTATTGTCCAGAAACTGTTGCAATTGTCTCAGCGCAGCTCGCTAGATCACCTTGCCCAGGAATGGAAGATTGGAGACAGGGTGATAGTTGGACAAAATTGCAGGATCCAGGTTTGGTTTCTTCAATAAAGGACAAACTAAAGCTTCTTTAAAATTATCTTGAAAGACCCAGAGCTCAAGTGAGCAGTTGATGATTTTCCTTAAGGTATCGTGTAATCCATCCAGACAGCATTTAACCAGCCAAGAGGGGCAGGGGTCGAGAGAACAAGTGGAGGGCTTTGCCGCAGCCAGGATTTTTGTGATGGTCTCCATGTCAAGAGGGGCGAACATGTCAAAAATAGGTCCATCAGACGGCCACTGAAACTAGTAATGAACATTTCATCACATCTACCTGGACTGACATTTGGAGAGATGGCTCCAGGAGCACTCCCAATCTGTGGACAATTGGAACTGGTTGATACACCTCCATCCACAGGTTAGAACTCTTAATGGGTTCACTGTATTTGGAATAATATGATTCCATCCTAAGTGTCCCATATTTCACACTACAACAGTTCATGATGTTGAAAGAAAGAAACTTGAGAGGGATAACACAAATGGGTTTGTGAGTGAAAGAAGCGTGACTTTAATGTTGGCAGTGAAAACAAAATCCTGGACTGAACATGTGCTTACAGGTATCCTATTCCTTTATGCTAAGTATATGTCTGGCCCTTTAAGCCATTAATTTTTCACTTGGGTCCAGTTTGTGGATCTTGGGGTTATAGAAAAAGGCAAAGTTGATCTTATAAGCCTAAAGATTATTGAGCCCCACTTCCTGAATTTATTATCCTGTATTTGTTTTGTCTGATTTTGATTTCTTTTTGAGACCAGACATATGTCAGGATGCCTTGGGTTCACAGGACTGTATGTGTGCCCCAAGTTCCTCACAGTCTCTAAATTACAATTTTCCTTCCTGTGCCATGACCTCAGTTCTCTGACCCACAACTGCAGCATATTTTGTGTGACTAACAGCTATAATTCTCTAATTATCATGGTGTGTCTTCCTGCTGTGCTGTACATTTTGTTACCAAGGATGCAAAACAACTCTCCTTGTCGATATTTCCTGGGCTTTGTAATATACAGCTCCAGCATCTTAAAATTTACTATTTTATTAATCTGAACACTTTTTAAAGATTCTATTCTGCACATTCTAATGGAACAACACTTGATGATTGGACACATCCCATGATTAGAAACACTAACTTTATTAAGGAGAATGTTCAGGTTGCCATCTATAATACACATTACACATACGTTTATTTAAAAAGCATAATTATTTACTTACCGTTTACTTTTCAGAATTATTGTTCAAAATGATCTGCACTCGCCTTTTACAATCAGAATTAGATTTCTTACAAGTTTTCTATACATTGGTGCAGTGAAAACAATGTAATTCCTATCTGTTTCCCCAAAACTGCACATCTGAGATACAATATGCCATTACTTCACACACAAATAAAGACTAATTAATTTTTGAACATGAATATGTTCAAGTTCTCTTTAGTGAAACAGATGAGTTTTCTTCAAGTATAGAAATTATATCTTCATAAAATAAAGTAAATTTTCTTTGAACTAGAACATCCACTAGTTACTGTTGTTTGTTGCTGGCTTTTCAATGCATACTATTGAATTTCAAATTGTTTACTTAATTAAATTATGTAATTGTTGGTTATGTTTCCATGGTATGTAATTTTCTTTGAACATCTTTCTGGGCAATGTGACACAATGTTATTATTATTTTTCTAGTATCTCAAGATGGCTTGACCTTCCAACTGATTTGCACTTTAAAGTGAGAGGCTACCACAATACATTTTCTCATGCTACTCGTATCAGATTCGATAAGGGCCAGAAAGTTGCTTAACTATCACATCCATTATCCCTCACTGCTCACCAAATTGATAGAGGCTGATGGCAAGCTCAATCCAGCTACATCTGAACAGCCATTGTTCAGTTGTTCAGTTGTGGTTTAGATAATTCCCCTAGGATGAAATTATGAGAACTCCTCACACTGACGTGATATATCCTCCTTTTTTGTGTGCAGTGGGGGCAAGTACCCAGGCAGCACAGTTTGTGGTTTGAGCAATGGAATATGACCCTGGAGACCAGGGTTTGAACCCCCACAGGCCATGGAAACCCACTGGGGGATCTTGGGCAGGTCACACTCTGCAAGCAACCTCCCCTCTTAATAAATTTTGGAAACATCTTGAGGGCACACAACAACAAGGGGTAGGTAATTTGTAGCTCTCCAGATCTAGTTGAAATATGTTTCCCCTAATCACTCACCATTGACCATTCCAATTAGGACTAAGGAAACCATAGTCCAATAATAAGGCTGATTAGGACTGAAAGAAACTGTAGTCCAGAAATGGCCACATGTTATCCATTCCAGGGTAAAAATGCGCATGGAAGCACAATGCATTACAGCAATGAATCTGTAACAGTGTGTCTAGATATAAAAAATAGTTTACCTAATTGTAGATTAAATATATGGAATTCTACATTATCAAATTTATGAACCTGATTAATGGATATTTAAAAAATGCAGCCTAAATAGATTTTTTAGTGATTGCACATTGAAAACAGGTTAAGCCCACAAGGTGATGGCAGACATTTGTGAAAGAAGGAATGGTGATGTTCAAAGACCACAGACAAGATAACTGGACAGCTGCCTCATTGTGTTTTGTGCCATGTAAGAGTGATCGCTTTTCCAGATGCAAGTAGAAGGCACAATTCTGTGGAAATTTATAGGATTAAGGCCATCTATAACTTGACTGATAACAGCAACTAATCAAGTCCTGTCATGGGAATTTGGTGGGAACTAAACTAAACTAATATTTAAAACTGTGAATATTTATACATAGAAACAGAGGTGCAACAAGACACTAAGGACATACAACAGAAAACAAAAGAACTTCTTAGTCATAGGAACATGAAAAGGAAAACATGTGTGAACCTAACCAGAACTTGCTTTACCATTCCAAGAAACCACGGTATTTAAACATAAAGGAAAGATTGACACTTCACGCAAAAGTATCCCTGACAAATTCTGTTTAGCATTTGGACACAAACAGTCTAATGTAGTCATAGTCAGGCACTAGGCCATCATCATTTGGATGATGATGACAATGACAATAACACCAACAAGTTGTTTATATCTTGCCCTTTTCCAAATTTGCAACCTAATGTGGCTTACAACAGCTCAAACGTAGTTAAGGATTACTGGCATACTCAAGTTAACAAGGAATTAAAGTCTGGTTATAAAGTGTAAGCCAACATAGACAATACTGAAAATGATGACAGTATGTTATTATTGCAAACAATGAAGCCAGTCCCCTTTTCCTCCCCACAGGAATATGAAAGTACCCATTATGTGTAGAAGTGTTTTCTAGAATTGTAGGTTGCATACCTGTGAGTATCCTTCTCTAATTCTGTCGTCTCATCTACATAAAAAAACTTCCTTCTATGCACTTTTGAGTGTACAAAAAAAGTTCTTCAAAAGCAGCTCACCCACTCACTTCAATAGGAAATATTTAATTAATGTTCTTTTATGTATATTTCCTAAAGTTTCCAGATTTTCTGTTGAATTTTAAAAAAATACAATATGGAACATCTTGTGGTTATTAATTTAAATAAATAAATCCAAAAGGATAATTTATAAAATTGCCATATTCTGTTCTCAAAATCCAGGCATCTTTTGCAATTTTTGCATATTGTGATACTGGTTGCTCTTTGATAAATTCCACCAATATATTTCAGCCTTGGAGCCAGGGCCATAGCCAGGATTTTGATTCGGGGGGGACTGAGTTTGATTGGGGGGGGGGGGTCTACCCTAGCAAACTTTTTGTATTGTTATCCCAATAACCCCATGCATATGGAATATATTGAACATGGTGATCAGATCATGATATGAATAAAGATAACAGTTTAAATAATGTACCAGTAAGGCATTCTCCCGGACCACCCTGGGAATTTGGGGGGGGGGGGGGGGGCTGAAGCCCCGGCTACATGCCTGCCTGGAACCATTTATATAGTAAGCATTTTTTTGAAGGAGCCTGTTCAGTGTAATGGCTAATGTGTGGGACCTGGAAAAGAAGAATCCCAGTTTAAATCCCTTTGATTACAAAATTTTAATTGAAGGCAAATGCTAATCCCCTCTAAACAAACCTTGTCTGATCCCATTGTGCATCAGTCATGTTGCAATTTTGTCTCAATGTCCTTCAGTCACTTTGCTGGCTCATGTGTAGTAATTTAATAGCAGCCTGTCACGGGATGCAGATATTATGGAATTGTTCAGTCCTAATTACCGCTGGTGTACATTCATTTACAAGGATATAAGTCCCTGACAGGACTATGTGTTTGCAATGACTATCAATATTTTTTTTAAAAAATGACAATAACTACAGTATTATGAAATCTTAATTTACAGTGCAGTTTACTAAAGTTCATTCACCTTAACAGCTACATACAGTCTTTCTTTAAAAACTGAATAAAGACAGGATCTTTGTTGACATCCTTAATGGCATAGCATTTTCATCATGCACACTGCAGCACTTTAATTACCTTTTGGAAATTATTCCTTTCTCTAAACACAGCTGAATATCCATAAAGATGTTTTTAAAAATCAAGACTTATTTTGGTTTCCCTAAATCGCCCCAGGCAAGAAGAAGAGCAGGGGGGCTATCAAGGGCTTGTCTGGATATCATCCAACAAGATGTATGCTATCAGTTCCATTCCCAACTTTTGCAGGATCTGTCTTTCCAGATAAATCTAACAGGTGCTCAGGAAATAGTGAATCTCAAAAGGAAAGAGATTATTGCTGGGATGATGGATAGGATAATAAAAATCCTTGACCCTTGCTATTGCTAGTGAGATGAAAACTTAATTGTGTGGTCATATTCTTCCCCCCTCCCCCTCCAAAGAAACTGAAGTAAGGGGTAACCCGCTCTAGAAGTATTATATAAAATAGCTTCCTAAGTCATAGTCAGTCCTTCATTAATGTGCCATCTTAACTAGAATATGCCAAGCTGAAATAAAAAACTAAGAAAAATAGATGAAAATTATTCCACTTTCATGAAACTGCCATATAGCAGGCCTGGGCAAACTTCGGCCCTCCAGGTGTTTTGGACTTCAACTCCCACAATTCCTAACAGCCAGTAAGCTGTTAGGAATTGTGGGAGTTGAAGTCCAAAACACCTGGAGGGCCAAAGTTTGCCCAGGCCTGCCATATATTATATTCTCAGGCTTCATCCTCAGATTGGTCTTTTGCTTTCTTTTGCACAGAACTACTCAAATTATCTGAATTCATTCCCCATTTCACTATCTACACCTTAATGACCTGCAGATGTCATTAAGGTGTAGAGCTTCATCCACATGCAGAAGTTACAGTCACTCTTGTTTTTTAAACACTGGATAGAAATGTGTTTATTTATTTATTATTTCCTCTCCGTTGGCACCCCCTTGTTGTGGGGGAGAGGCTTGCGTACCCTAATGAAGTTGTGAGCTATGCTGGCGGTGGCAGAATAGTCATTGGTAGGGCCTCTCATGCCAGACAGGTCACAACCGAAGGGTCTGAGAGAGAGCATCAATGGGCAGGATGGGCTCTCTAGCCTTTTGGCAACCATCCTAGTAGAAGGAAAACTCTAATTTCAAACCTGGGCAGATGGTGCTCATCTAACCCTGTAAGGTCAACCATCTAAGAGAAGGAAACTCAAACCAAACCTACGATCTGAGGATCTCGCTGCCACTGTCCAAGCTTGCTAGGCCCCGGCAGACGAACCTTTGAGGCCAGTTCTTGCACACTGTGCTCCACCAGAAAAATCCATTGCACAGGCTCGAAGGACACATCCAACAGCCGAATCATCAACACGCTTGTAGAAAGCGTGGGATGAGTCCTTCCTGAATATTCGTTCGTGAAGAAAAGCCAAGATTTATTTATTTCCAAAAGAGGTTTCAGACTCAACTTGGACTCTGTAGTTGATACAGATCTGGAAGGTGTAATTTGGATCCCTCCTTGTCCAATGATAATAGCTACTTCTCAGATTATGTCTCAGGATCCTTTGAGAGATGAGTTTACAGTACTAGACTCCTGTTCTTTCTGTCTCATTTAAACATGACAGAGGGAGTTGCAGGAGTGGTTAATGCCTCTCTATGTCAGTACAAGGCCCCCAAAAGGTATAAAGGAGGATATTGTAACATCTCTGCTGGGGGGAAAAAACCTTCTCTTGATGTTGCTATATTGAATAATTATCAACCAGTCTCCAATGTTCTATTTTTGGGCAAGGGGCTGGAATGCATGGTAACTCCTCAGCTTCATGGATGAAGATGGATGACTTATGTTAGGAACAACACAGGAGTTATATATATGCCTTACTCAATGCATGTGTACCTGAGTAAATTGAGTAAAAACAAGCTCACCCTGCTTGGAATAGGGGGAGGAGAGACATGCCTCCCCACTCATGCCATGTGACTGCCAGAATATCAGAACTGCAGTGGAAGGAACCAATTGCATCAGAGGCAGTGCTGAAACAGCAGCAATACTTGGAGGCATTGATGGGTTTTTCTGTCAATGGAAAACTATGCTCCACGTGGAGCATGAACAGATTTTGTCAGATATAGATAAATGAAATCACTGAGACCAGTCCTGTGGATATGAGAGTCATACTGTATATGAGTTTTCACCCTCTCTCTTTTCATGCATGCACACACACACACACACACACACACACACACACACACCAGTACTGAAGCCCTCATTGTAGGCTATCATTAGCAGGAATCTGGAGGATGGAACTCATGACTAGTAGAGCTGCTTTCATAGCTGAGATGATCTTGGCTTGACTGGAGTCAGGTTTCTTATGGATATTTTTACTCTTCTCAGAGGATGGCTGTTTGTTTGCCTCCTCAAAGAACACATAATTTATAATTGTCTAGAACTACCCATTTACACCTAAAAGATAAAGAATAAGCAAAGTCTGAAATGTTGCCTTTTGCTGGTAATGTCTTCAGCCTCTTGACTGGGCTGACCACAAGCCAGGGCTTGAGGGGATTACAGACCAAAAAGTACTTTTCCCAACTTCTGGTGGGATGAGTGAGTGCCTGAGAACTGGAGCAATACAAGCAATGTGCTCACATTTCTCAGCGGCTGCCATTGAGCTTTGGATCAATGGATCCAAAGCACTGGATCAAAATAGGCAGGCTGCAGTTTGGCAGAGAGTTGAAAGGCAATGTGCTCCAGTCCCCACTTGAGATCTTACAGGTGGCATCCAATAGAGATGGATTGAGCAGTAGAGGAATGGCCTTCTGTTTGCAGGGTGCATTGGGTTTCCTGACCTGCATGGGTTTGAAGTACGTTCTACTTTGGCAAAGTCTATATTAACCTAATGGTTCTTCCAGCCCTTGTAAAATGTTTTAATTCTTTTGGATCTCATGAATCTTATAATCTTGTCAATTAAAAACAACAACAATCTGTTGCGGATGGTATTATATTTTTCTGTTTGCTGTTTTTTTCTGGAAGCTTTACTGAAGATCAGCCTATAAATATACCGAATGAATGGATCACCCCTCAGATGATATGTTGTGCATTTTATTATAAAGGCTGGAACAGGCTGTTCTCTGGATGATGTTTTTCTGTTTGTAGTCCAATGATTCTCCCAGCCTAGGCTTGATGAGTTATACCAATCCTTCATGACAGAATATGAGAATGACAAGAATCCAGAGAGGATCAGTGTTGTTCCAAATCTTGTTCTGGCATCTCTTTGGGGACATTGTTTCTGAATGTCTCATACAGATGAAATGAGATTAACCCACACATATCATCTGATGTACCAGAATGCAGATGAGCAAGCAACACAATTTAGGCTTAATAGTAATGTGCATACAATCTGGAGAAGGCACATCTATCGAAATGACTCAAACTTCACTGAAAATAGTTGTGGTGCAGCATCTATTTCAGGATACCTCAAAGATGGGAAATTCTAGATGTTTTCCTTTCAAGATATTTTGGCTTCAGCTTCCAGAGACCCCAGTCATTACAGCAAATGATAAGTGACTGTAGGGATTGCAGTACAAAATATGTGGAAGAACAAAGATTCCTTAGCTTTGTAACAGAGTAGGCGGTTATAACTTAGACATAATTAATCTCTTAAGAAATACCCCACCCAGTCACCAAAACTGACGAGGTAGAAGTTATAGGATCATAGCACCACGAAGCACTGCAAGATCCACAAAACAATACAACTACCTTCCATACAGGAATGCAAAACTAAAGCAAATCTGAAAGATGTTCATTCAACCTCTGTTTAAAAATCTCCAAAAGACAAGGGTGCACCTCTCTCGGAGGCAGTACACTCTATTGTCAAACAGTTCTTACAGTCTTAAAAAATCCTAGCATTAAGGTGTTATCACTTTTAAGTGTAATCATTTAGTTCACGTTCCAGTATCTGGAGCATCAAAAATCAAGTTCAGTGCATCCCTCATTGCATCCCAGTAGATGTTTAATGATGGTTACATTGTCATCACTCAGTCTTCTCTTCAGACCAGCCACACCCAGCTTCCTAAGCGAGTTCTCTTATGTTTTGTTTCCCATATCCCTCTTTTCTGGACACATTTCATTTTCTCAATATTCTTCATGAAGTTGGCACAATATTCCAGGTATTCCAAAGCAAAACATTTGACAACACACAAAACATTATGGCACTGCTGCTTCCTTTGATCTTGAAGGCCTTAAGTGCCCCAGAAATGGAGGGGAGATGCAGTGATACCATGCTATTTAGTTTGCCACATCAGAAACTTTGACCTGCCATATTCAGCCCTTCCTCCATTCCTATAGGCCCTGGTAACATGGTTGGTTTGTTGAATTTTCTTGATGGAGAATTATTCTGCCTATCCTGCACCAGATGCATGTAAGACCTGTGGGAACACTGGCTAGAGAGGCTAGCTTATATAGGAGGTCACATCAATGGGTAGGTTCATAAAAGGAAAAAATCTGAACAGCTTAGAATACCCAATAGAAACCTGTTTTGCTGAAAGGGGCACCTGAACGGCACCTAGATTCATGTGGGATTTGACTGATGGTTGGGGAATAACTTGTGGACTTGCTCTGAGCTGGTTCCCTTGAAGTCCTGGAGCATTGATGCTCACTCTGACAGTTAAAAGGAAGGTCAGAGATAATCCTTGAATCAGCTGAATCACACATTAGGAACACTCCACTGCCAATTATGTATTTAATTTTATTTTATGAATAAATAAATATGGCTTTAGTTTACACCATTTCCTGTGTCTACTCTCTTTGAGTCGTTCTACACAGCCATTGAAACAGAGTAGGATGCGGATTATAGGGAATCGGATTGCTGCAATTGCCTACACAGGCACCCCAGGAAGCAGTTTCAGGTATGGATGATGGCCACAAAAATTCATTGATTGTGGACTGAGCTGAACCCAAAAATACTTTTTCTTATCCTGTCTGGTGGGATGCGCTTGTGGGTATCATAAGTGCTGAGGGGCAGTGACATGTCCACTGGGGATAAGTGCTAGAGCAAGGCAGAAAGTGGAAAGCAGGTGTGCCTATGGGAATGCTGTGGTTTCCTTTGGGGGGAAGTGTTTGATTGCCTTCCAGCAAGCTGTGTCTCCATTTGTTTTTAATGTGTCAGCATTAGCCCTGTCCTGATGAGAGAGCCTCATTTTTCTGTCTTGCATTCAGCTCTGCATAGGATAAACACTGATCAGCTGTAGTGGATTTTATGGCTTATTCCATAATTTCAGGTGAGTTTTTTACACGCTGTTTCACCTGGATGCGTGCTGCAGTGCGAATTGGGAGTGTATCTTTTTGGGCATACTGTGTCAGCTCCGGCAAAGGGGGTCTAATGAACCACGCTCACTCCAAACGATGCTGAAGGATAAGTAGTTTAATAGGTCCTTAATCCAGGGTAAGCAAAGATAGACTAACTTCTTCCCTCGCAAGAGTCTCTTCAAAAGCCCTAACTAACTAAGATCAGAAAAAACACTTGTGAGGGGTCAATCATTCCATCAGAGGTGGTATAGAGAGAGAAAAGAAGAAAAAAAGAAGAAGAAAGAAAAAAAGAAGTTAAGAGAAAAAAAGTTTTTAAAAAGGAAAAATTTGACTTCCATCCATCTTCGTTTCGTTTGGTCCATTTTTAAGTCCTTCTATTCACTTTGTTTTCAACCTTTTCATCATATTAAATACTCCTACTTTCCTAGGTCTAGTTCGACCTCCTTTTTTCCATCTATGGCCTGTCTCTATTTCTTCTTTTCCTGGGTAGGTTATATTTCCTTATCGATGTATTTTTGCACTTCCTCCCAGTCTGTTCTTTTTACACCTTTCCCATCGTTCCTTTTCAACCAAAAGGTCAGTTCGTCCATATCTTTAATGTCCATAACTTTCTGTAGCCATTGTACTCTTGTTGGTATTAAATTTTCCTTCCAGTATCTTGCGAATATCATCCTCGCTGCTGTCGAGAGAAATATAAACAATTTTTGTGTGTTTTCTTGGTCAAATATATTTTCATCTAAAAGTCCGAGTAGATAAAACTCCGGTTCCATTGGGTAGGCCAAACCCAAAATCTGCTTACATTCTTTGTGTACCATTAACCAAAATTGTTTTGTCTTCGGGCACGTCCACCACATATGGTAGAATGACCCTTCATGGGTTTTGCATTTCCAGCATTTATTGTCCATATTTTTATACATTATACTTATTTTTTGGGGAGTTATGTACCACCTATGTAGCATCTTAAGCCAGTTTTCTTTTAGATCCGAGGCATACGTGTACTTCAGTCTGGTTTTCCAGACTCGTTCCCATTCATTTAGTTGTATTGTTCTTCCTACATTCTGCGCCCATCTAATCATAGATTGCTTTACTTCCTCCTTTTCTGTTGCCCAGACTAATAACATATTGTAAATTTTGGAAATAATTTTTTTCTCTCCTTTTAATATTTTGTCCCATTGCTCCTCTTTCCCACCAAAGCCTAACTTGTTATCTCTTTTAAAACATTCCCTGATCTGGTAGTAGTGCAACCAAGATATATCTTTAAATTGACTTTTGATCTTCTCATAGCTTTTAATTTCATGTGTACCATCTCTTTTTGTTTCTAATAGATCGCTGTATTTAGGCCATTCCCTCCAGCCTAAAAGCCTTCTCTGATCCGCTTCCAATGGCGAGATCCATAAAGGAGTCTTTAAGTACATTAATTTTTTATACTTCCCCCAGATCTTGATCAAGGATGAGCGGATAAAGTGGTTCCCAAAATTTTTCTCCTTTTTTGTCCCTTCATACCAAAGGTATGAGTGCCAGCCTTTCCTCAGATCGAAACCTTCTAACATTAGAGTCTTTATTTTACTTAAATTTGCCCAATCTCTAATCCACATCATCGCACAAGCTTCATAATATAACCTCAAATCTGGGAGGCCAAAGCCCCCTTTTTCCTTTTTAGATATCATTATTGTGAATTTTATCCTAGGTTTTTTTCCTTCCCATATAAATTTCATAATATCCTTATTCCATTCTTTAAAAATTTTCCAGTTCCTGATAATTGGGAGGTTTTGAAATAAATAGAGCATCTTTGATAAGATATTCATTTTCACTGCCGCTACCCGCCCTAGCAGAGATAGATTTAATCTTTTCCATTGTTCCAGTTCTTTCCTTACTTCTTTCCATTTTTCCATGTAGTTATCCTTTAACAGATGTAAATTCCTTGCCGTTATCCATATTCCCAGGTATTTAATTTTTGACACTACCTTTAGCCCTGAGCTCTCCTCTAATTCAAGCTGGTTCCTTTTTGTTACATTCTTAGTCAACACCATTGTCTTTTTCCTATTTAATTTAAAACCTGCTATTTCTCCGAAGAGCTCAATTTTTTCAATCCACTTCTTTATGTTCCTCCTTGGTTCCTCAATAATACAGATCAAATCGTCCGCATACGCTCTTATTTTATACTGCTGCTTATCAATATTGAGTCCATTTAATTCTTTGTCTTCCCGAATATTCTTAATTAATATTTCCAATGCGAAAATAAAAATTAGGGGAGATAGGGGGCAGCCCTGTCGTGTTCCCTTCTCAATCCTGAATTCTTCTGTGAGGCTTCCATTTATCATTAATTTAGCTTTTTGGTCTTTGTATATTGCTTCTATTGCGTTTTGGAAATGGAAGCCAATATCAATTTCTTGAAATAACAATTTAAAGTAGTTCCAATTAAGGTTATCGAACGCCTTTTCCGCGTCAATTGCCAAAAGGGCCATTTCCTTTTGGTGGTTACTCTCATAATACTCTATAGCATCTAGGACTGTTCGAATATTATCTTTGATATTTCTGTTTGGCAGGAACCCGTTCTGCTCTTCTCCTATCCATTCGTTTAAAAAAATTTTAAATCTATTCGCGAGCACATTAGCAAAAATTTTGTAATCCGTATTAAGTAAGGAAATTGGGCGATAGTTCTTAACATTTTCTGGATCCGTGTCTTCTTTGTGTATTAATATGATGTCGGCAGCTTTCCATGTCTCTGGTATCTCTTTTGTTCTAAGGATTTCATTCATGGTTTTCTTTAATGTTGGGAGTACCTCTTCCTGCAATGCTTTATAAAAGCCTGCCGTGTACCCATCTGGTCCTGGAGCTTTGTCGTTCTTCATACATTTTATTGCTTTCTTGATTTCTTCCGTCGTGATTTCTCTATTTAGATCTTCCCTTTGTTCGTCCGTGATCTTCTGCAGTTTCTGTGTACCTAGGTATTCCATTATTTTATGCTCACTTGTTTCCGATTCCGTATATAGTTTTTGGTAGAAGGATTTGAATTGTTCCATAATTTCTTTATCTTTTATTATCTTCTTCCCTTCAACTGATATCTTTGAAATATGTTGAGCTTGTTTTCTCTTCCTGATCTTCCTTGCCAGCCACCTTCCCACTTTATTTGCATTCTCAAAATTAGTTTGTTTCACATATTTCAGTTGCTTTGCTAGGAATTCCAGGTCGAGATTCTGTTTCTTAAAAACTCTATTTGTTTTTTGGTCTCACCATCTGTTGGGTTGGCTTTTAATATTTTCTCTCTCTTCTCTATTTCGCTTTTTATTTTATCCATTTTCTCTTTTCTCTTTTATTCTTTACTGCGTTTTGTTGTATTAGGTAACCCCTCATCACCGCTTTATAAGCGTCCCATAGAATCTGTGTCTTACTTTCACCTTTATCATTTAAGTCGAAGTATTCCTTCGACTTTTCTTTATATCTTTTAATATCTTCTTCTGTTTTGATTAAGTGGTCATTTAGTCTCCATCTTCGGATCTTCTTTTGATAGTTTAGTGTCATAGCGATTGCTCCATGGTCTGAAGTGTCTCTTGGGTGTATTTCGATCTTGTCTACTTTAGTTATTAGCGTCTTAGATGTCCATATCATATCTATTCTGGACCAACGCTCATGCCGTCCAGAATAGTATGTATAATCTCTTGTTTCTCCATTAAGGAGTCTCCACGTATCCTCCAAATCAAAGTCTTTCAATAATGTTAGGAAGCTTCTAGGTAGTAAATTACTATCCGGCAATTTGCCTTTCTTTTTTGGTTGTGATTTATCCTTTTTGCTGTCAACTACCCCATTAAAGTCACCCATTATCATTAAATGGTCGAAGTGCACATTCGTTAAGTTACTTCTTAATTGCTCTATGAACTTTACTTTGGATGTATTTGGTGCATATATATTGCATATCAAAAATTTTTCAAAACCTAAAGTTATCATTACCGCCACCATTCTTCCGTCCTGGTCCTTAAAGATCAGTTCTGAGTGAATATTTTCATTTATATATAGGATTACTCCTCTTTTCTTTTCCTGTGCTAGGGATGTATATTCTTTACCCAATTTTTTATTCACCAAGTGGGTCTCATGATTATGTTTGATGTGTACTTCCTGCAGGGCTATTACATTATATTGTCCAGACCGTAATTGTTTGAATAAGCATTTCCGTTTATTTGGCGAGTTCAAGCCGTTTACATTGTTCGAATAGCAATTTAATTGTTGTGTAAATTCTGCCATAATTAGATTTCTTCTGTACATTGTCCATCTAGATCCTCTACTTCCCCTTCTTCACTCTCATCTACATCGTCATTATCTGTAGTTTGATTATCCTCTTTAGGGATGTTACTGGCAGTGGCTCCTTGTGTTTCTGGGGTATTCGATCTTTTTCGTTTGGGTTTTTTCCCCTTTTCCGCCGACTTCTGTGGGGTTTTGGGATTCTCTTCTTTTTGTAATTTCCGGTGGAAGTCTTGAGCTTTCTCTTCGGATGTCAACCATACTTTCTCTCCTTTGTATGTCACCATTATCCCTTCATTTTTTTCCCATCTGAAGCGGATATTGAGGCGTTTTAAGTCATCCGTGAGAAAGAAATATTTACGTCTTCTATTGAGGGTTGTCATCGAGTATTCTTTTAAAATCAGAACTTTAGTGTCTTTATATCTTGGTGGTTTGATTTTACTTTGTCTCCACACTTCTTCCTTTATTTTCATTCTTGCGAAGTTCACAATCGTATCTCTTGGCACTTTGTTCTTTTTCGCATAATTTGTTTGGATTCTGTGAACTTTATCTACCTCATATTCAATTTCTGTCTCGGGCTTCTCCAGGATATTTGCAATAAGTTTAACTACTATTTCTCTGATATTCTCATTTTCTGCCTCAATCACGTTTCTAAACCTTAATTGAAAATCGAGATCTCTTTGTTCTAATCTTTCCTGGATCCTTTCCATTTTTTCATTTTTCTTCTCCAATTGTTCAATTTGTTTTTGCATCCTTCCTTGGATTTTATCCGATTTCACCTTATCCGTCTTTAACTGTTTTATATCTTGCAGTGCCTCTGTGACTTCTTTTTTCATGCATGCCCAATCTTCTTTCAATTCTTTTTTCATTGTTAGGAGTTCTTCCTGGTTAGCTCTCTGTTGTTCTTCCTGTTTTTGAGTTGCTATTTGGAATTCCGATTGTAGTTTATCCTGGTTCACTGCCACTTTCTGAATATCTCTCTGAATCTCCCTCAATAGATCTTTCATGCCTCCTATCCCTCCTTCATCAGGTAAAGAATTTCTTCTCACTTGGCCCTTCATATCTCTTAGGTCTTTATCCGCTTTGGTCTTCGGTGTTGTCATCTTTCCTTTGCCTGTGAAACCACTTCCACCTAGCACCTATCTAGCTGAACCCCACTTTACTAGTGTCATTCAGGGTTTCTACTGCCGTCTGCTTCCTTTCCCAATTACGTCTGCTTCGCATCCAGGTCCGCAGCCCGTCTACTTCTCGTCCCCGTCCGCTGTCCGTCTACTTCTCGTCCACGTTTTGGTCCCTACACTTCTGTCCTTACTTTAGGTTTGGCTATATTCCCTTGTTCGTTTTATCTTTCTTTGCCTCTTTCTCTTTAATAACGAATAATTCTATTCGTTCTGTAACGTTTTTTCTCTATGGTTTCTTGTCTATATCTCCCTATATGGCTTTGCCTACCACTTCCGGCCCCCTTTGTCCGTTCTGTCCGCTCAACCCTCTCTCTATAGTTGTAGTTTTCTCAGGCTCCCTGGTACTTCCGCTTTCCTCTCCTCTCGCGATGTTTCTCCCTCGCTTCTTCCTCCCGCTTTCGCCGAGTTTGTTTATGAAGAAGACCAGGCTAGTCACAACAAAACTGCCTTCAAGGTCAGTCTTCTCTCTCCGCCATTTATTTCTTTCTATATTTTAATTGGGGAGCGGACTAATTGGGATGTACTTCTTTATCAATTCCTGGGGTCGGCGATTAATCTTTTTACTTTTACTTGATTTTTACTTGGTTGGATTTATTTATTCAGCCGATCGGCCGCTCAGAGGTGCAGTGGGGGCTACGCTCCCCCCCTCCCAGACTGTCCCTATGGCTTTCCTTTCCTTCCTTGGTTCCCTAATTTCACAACTTTACTTATTTTAGTTTTAGAGATTCAGGTTCGGAGATCTCTCTCCTTGAACTGCCCAGTCCCGTCCTAACGGAGGGTTCCGGAGGGCGAGCTCTATTCCGATCCGAAGATGGATTTTTAAAATTATTTGGGGAGAAGTTGATGGAACTCCTACCTCTTATTGTAATTTCTTCTTCTTTTGCTGGTTGATGGTGGGTCTGGGGCCGTATATGCGGAGTTTCCTCCGCTTCCCGTTCCTGATCCGCTCGCCGATGCCTCACACCCGGACCCTTTCGCCCCTTCTCCTTGAGGGAAAAAAGGCTTCTGGGGGTCACCGGGGGGCTAGCCGGCTTCGCGACTTTCTCTCCTCTCGCTCCGTGAGAGAAGGGGGAGCCGATCGCTCCTCCTGACCAAGGATACGGGTGACTTGTCGAGAGCCCTCAACAAGTCCGGCCGGTCACCATTTCCCCACCACCGGAAGTCCTATCTTTTGGGCATACTGTGTCAGCTCCGGCAAAGGGGGTCTAATGAACCACGCTCACTCCAAACGATGCTGAAGGATAAGTAGTTTAATAGGTCCTTAATCCAGGGTAAGCAAAGATAGACTAACTTCTTCCCTCGCAAGAGTCTCTTCAAAAGCCCTCCCCGGCCTGCCCCCCTGCTGGGCCCCTCCTTCCTCAGGGATGACCATCCGGCTCTCCGCATATCAAAGTTCAGGAAAGGTGCCTGGCACTTCAAAGGGCAGTTCCAGTTCAAAGCCCACCAGATGCTGCTCTTATCTGATGGCGCGCGGGGTTTGGTCCGTTAGGGCAACAAACGGGCCAAGCGGCGCTGACATACTGGACTTGAGATGGCTTCAAACTGTATTTTAATGCTTGTGTGGAACTGCCCCTTATTTCCAATGATTGTCCTCAAGCTTGGCAAGAAGGGATGAAGACTAGTACATATGTTGAATCTTATACCTGAAATTTGGTTGCTATCAGAAAGTAAAAAATCATTAATTTTAACATAGTTTGAGGAATTAGCACTCTCTGCCCTTAGTCTTAATCAAATTTAAGACTCATTTTTTTCTGTAGTCATAGTGACGGCTTGATCAATCAATATAGAATCACTTTTGAAATGAGACAAATTTCTAACAGCTCCAGTGAGAAAGAAACATAGGAATTTCCATGGCCACCCAACTGAACACACCCACACTGCACCATATCTATTAGTTAGTACTAAATATTTATTTAATGCCAGTACTGTGATACCTCAAAATGATTGCTCTATTGTACTCCATGCTTATGTTGGAGTCATTTTCCATGACCACCAAAATGCTGCTGCAATGGAGGACTTTACCTGTTATTTTACAAAATCAATGCATTGTGAGAAAATATATCTTTTTCTCTATTCAGACATGAAATTATGTTCAGTTCCAAGTCTGCAAGCCTCCTTATGGTGCTCCCTTTGCACATGCCACTGCCTCATACAAAATAGTGGGTGGCCCCTTCTCTTCCTTTTTATTTCTGTCATAGTTGAGGTGGGTGAATTACCTGCCTTATTGACAAGGAAGAACAGCAATGTGAGAAATTATCATTAGCAGAAGCTTCAACAATAGTGGTCCAAAGCTGTTGACTGAGGATATAGTCTTCTGAGGCCAGGTCTTTAAGAAGTTACCTTTTCAGATAACACTCAGAATCCTCTAGTCACCTTGCCCATAATCCAGGCTGGCTGGAGGATTCTATGATCTGAAAATTAATAGATTGAATGTAGTAACTACTATTAACCTAAGCATATAGTTTTAAAAATATACTGTAGCTTGGGAATTTTTTAATATCTGCATCATAAGTTATCCCATTCTCTATTGTTTCATGGAGGTCTAACTACAGCATTGCTGAATGCATAAAGTTACCCAATAACTATTTATTGATGTGAAAAATAAAACTTTATGGCAGGACTTCACCAAACCCAGGTGGCTAAATAACTGCTATAGGCAAATATTGTTGTTGCTTACTGCAAGTCCAAGTCCAGCTCGGACTTGGCATGGCAGACCCATTAACAGTAGGAGATTACCAGGTTGGAGAATGACATAGCCAGATGCAGAAGTCATAGCGTGATAGCACTTTTAATGAATTTCTTTATAGGCCTCAAAGAACTGTTAAAGGATAGGAATATTTTAAGAATGTTTGTTAATCATTCAATTTATCCATATAACAAAATTATAGCAGGAAAGGAAATGTCTTATGTTTATACCATTCTATGCTGGGATATTTATTTATTATTGGGTTTTTTAAATCTCTCCTTCTGAATACCTGGGACAATAGCTGAACTTGAAACCATATATAATATCACACTGAGAACATAGGTAGAACAGAAAGTCATGCAATAAATCAAACTAAGGAAAAGGAGTGAGCACGATTACACAGCAGCCCATAAAGCCAAACTAATTAACATTTAGAAGTAGGGTTGCCATATGTCCCTTATTCTAAGGGACATCCCTTATTTTGGCCCTAAAATTTGTGTCCCGTTTCTTCAGGCCCTGTCCCTTATTACTGATGGACAGGACAGGACTGGGCGGGGGTTGACCAGGGGAAGGCACGCACTGCGATTTCCACGGCAATGCCTGCCCAGGGATTCCAACCTGCAGAGCAGGCTGACAGTCGCGAGCTTGCGAGTGTGTGCCTGCTTGCATCCCCATTGGAAGGAAGAGGCAATACAGGACTTTTTCAAAGTACAGTAGACTCAATTAACCATTACCCAAGGGTAATGTTAGATCATGTTGGATAAAGATAGTTTCTGGTTGTTTGAGAGTTATTCTTAAAATAGGCCTAGCTGTGTATCCCAATACTATACAATGCTGTGTATCCCATACTATACTATACCATTAACTATTTACATAATAATGAAGATGTACTGTCTTATAAAATTTATCCTATTTTAATGTTTAGACAGTGCACTTTTAAAGTCAGCAAAGTAAAGTACTAAATACAAATGGAGAAAATAAGGTAGTTCTAATAATGTTTTTTCTGCATGACAAAACATGCAGAAACATACCATGTACTGTTAAGAGTGTGTAAGTCAGTTTCTTTTGTGAGTTTCAATCATTATCTTATTATCAATTACCATGGATGTAATCTACTACTTTTCATTGGAACAGGTTGTTGTTGTTGTTGTTTATACCCTGCTTTATCTCTCCCGCAGTAGACTCAAAGCAGCTTTACATAAAAACATCAGCGTACAATCTTAAATATGCAAATATTAAAATAGCATTAAACATCTTTAGGATTAAAACAATTCAAAGTAAATCGATAAAAACATAAAACCACAGCAGTCCCTGACATGATTTTAAAAGCCTGTAACTCATTAATGTCTCTGTGAGTGCTGGCAAGTATAAGTATAATAGGAGGATGGGTTGCTATTTTGTATTGAAGCCGTACAGGATTATAGTAAAATTACTTTTTTGCATTTCCCCCCTCAGAATGTCTAATGTGCAGTATCTGAAGTGGCCACTGGAGGGATCTAAGGGCCCTTCAACACAGCACCTAAAATGCAGAAGTTACCAGGTTAAAGGGGGGGGGGGCTAAATCCATGCTGACTCACTGTAACGGATGAAAGATACGAGTTAAAAGGGCCCCTTTTGCCCCGATTCCAGATGGAAAATATGGAAAATATGCATCACATATTCACATCACATGCACATATTCACATTTAACCTCAATTAAAAACCCAGATTTTTGCACTGCCTGGAAGTGCCCTAAATAGCGTATTACTATTCTTGCCTACTGCTTCCTTTTAAAATGTAACATTTAAAACTCTGTGCCTTCTTTACTATTCTACTTCAGATAGTTCACCTGCAGTTCCACCACTGTAAGATAGGCCTGCAATATGCAGTATATTATGTATTACCAAAGAAACTTGAAGATTTATATATAATACAGTGCTTTTTAAAAGTAAATCTCTGGTTGAGTTTTCATTCTCATTCAGTGATGAACTACATCAGTTAGATAAAATTTCTAGCTCCTCTGTGCTACCAAAGTTAATAAAATTGATGGTTTTAAACAGCTGATTTTAAAGTAAATATAAGAAATTTTAATGTTTGTTTATATTTACAGTTTTATCTCCCAGCAATGAATGTTTGTTGTATATATGTTGTGCTCTGTCCTGAGTCTCCTACGGGGTGAGAAGGGCGAAATAGTAATGTTTCAAATAAATAAATAAATAATCAATATCCCATACAGGCTTCCTCCCACCCTCTGTCTTTGTCTCTGAAGCCAATGGGAAATTATTTTGTTAGTTATCTCTCCACTCCCCATATATACTCTTAAGTGACCTGTACATTTTTAGTAACTGCATGAGTTTAATAGTGTTTTCTAAGGCAAGGAATACTCAGAGGTGGTTTTTTATTGACTTCTTCTTCTTGTATTCCTCGGTGGTTTCCCTTTTAGGCACTGCTTAGCTTCTGAGATGAGTTATGATCTGGTGCCTTCATGGGGTTTAGGCCAATTCATACACACATTATATTCATTTTTGTGGCCCACAGACCCCAAACCACTAAGGGCAAAGGCCAGCATATAGGTAGCATGTTGTCATCTAACTTTTTCTGCCAGCAGCTTTTTTCTTTTTTCCCCCCTAAATAAAAAGTTGTGTCAGAGGCTATGATTAAGTTCAGGAGAAGGCTGTTAATCCTTTCTCTCCATTCATTACCAGTCCATCCTTAGACTGATCCCCATCCTCCCTTGCCTGGGAAACAAGTGTGTGTAGCAATTGTGGAAGCATTAAGTAGCACCTCCAACTCATTTGTTTCTGATTTAGAACAACATCTACAGTTGTTTTCCAGTTTCCCTTCATCCCTCTACTCCACCATATACATATACCATCAGGTTAAAAAAAGAGAATTGTGTGTGAAGTCTCCTTTGAATATTGTTGTTGTTATTGTTATTGCCCTTTTCCTGATTCTGGACTCAAAGTGATTTACAACAAACTGAAAAAACACGTTCACAAAACATAAAAGGTTAAAAGGGATTAATCAATTAAAAATTAAATCCAGTTTAAGACATGCATTTTTAAACACAAACACACCCCAACACAACAAGTAGCAAGTTACAGCCCATTGTTTGGGTGGGAAAGGCCTTATGAAATCATTCATCAAATGTCTGCTCAATCAGGAAGGTTTGTACAGACACACATGATTTGAGAATTTGGGCCAAACTGATTCCAAATATGATCACATTAGGAAAGACTATACAGCTTCACTCAAATTATCAACATTTTCCACATTAAAAGACTGATTTTTTTCAGAGAAAGGGTAATAAAACATAATATAACAGGATAATATAACACTCCCAGTCCTTAGCACTCATATAATAATATAGCCATGGCAATTTTATTTACATAAGTAGGGCTGAGAATGAAATGTTGCATTGTGGGGCATTCTCTTTGAAGGTCCTTCCAGACAGGCCCAGAATGTAGGACCTGGCTCGTCTCCGGGCTGAGAAAGGCAGTATATAAATGTGACAAATAAATAAATAAATAAATTTGCCTGAGGCATCCAAATGATGCCTCAGGTAAAACTAAATTAATGTAGAAAAAGCTAAAATTTCCCAGTTTACTCTGGATTAAATAGCTGGAAAGATAAGGGCCATGTGGGGATTGACTCCCAGGACATTTTCCACAGTCCTAAGGGTCAATCCCCACAGCAATCCTGGTGTCATTTTTGAGCATCAGGAAAGCTCTTGGGGGGGGGGGTGCTACCAGCAGACCCATTAGGTCAGTTTTGGGGTGGAAATGGGGGGGGGGGGGCTGAGGGTGGTTGGGTGCATGTAGCCACCCCTCCAGGGGTGGGACTAAATCCCAAGAGGATCTAGGATTTTATATCCCAATTCTTCCTGGGATTTACGTATGTCTGGAAATGCCCTTAGTGTTCCAGCCACTCAGACATATCTTCTTCCAAAATGCTTCATTTCACTCACTTTCTCTTCTCAGTCCTCCACCAGAATTAGAGTTCCATATATACTCATTAGGGCTGGAGGCATGAGGATACATTTTCTCCCCCTTTAAAGTCTTTTTTTCCTTTTACATTTAAAAAAACTTAAACCTTGAAGTTCCTCCTGGTAGCCCATTTCTATGGCTAGGCAATATTCTTTGAGGTACAGGAAAAAAATCACATTCACCATTCAACAACCAGCATTTAAATATACTTTTGGACTAGACCAGGGGTCCCCAAAGCAAGGCCCATAGGCCAGATGCTACCCTTGAATATCATTTACCCAGCCCCTGCTCTAGACTACTATCAGCCAAAAGTAGCACCACACTTCCAATTGAAATACCTGTAAGTTTATGTTGATTACAATTCTTCTCCATTTAAAATATTGTATTGTCCTTTCATGTTTTTCTGCACCACAAATAAGATATATGCAGTGTACATAGGCATTTGTTCATATTTTTTCAATCCCCCCCCCCCAACAGTCTGAACTGGCCCTTGGTTTAAACATTTTGAGGACCCTTAGACTAGATCTTCCAAAATCCTCCAGACACCATAGCTACAAATTGCAGCACAAAATATCCCTAAATTCACTTGGAAGTTGGCTGCATTTTTACACAAATAATAGTGACATCTACAATCTACTGGGGAGGGCCTTCTCTCTGTCCCACCACCTGCTCATGTGCACTTGACGGGAACATGGGAGAAGGCCTTTTCAGTGGCTGTTCCCAGACTGTGGAAGTCCCTCCCAAGAGAGCCCCATCCCTGCTTCCTTTCTGCGGGCAGGTCAAGACCTTTTTCTTCCAGAAGGCATTTGAGGAAGGATAAAGGGCAGGCTTTGGGGAGATGCAAGTGGGATGAGGACAGGGGGTGGGGCATTTTTTATATTTTAATCTTTTTTTACCACATTGTTACTATTAAATTGTTTTTTAACTTTTGCATTTTGTTTTTAAAACTTGTCTAAGTGTGGGATTACTAGCCACGTTGAGTCCCCACAGGGAGAAAGGTGGGGTATAAATGAGGATGATGATAGAGATATAAAACTGCTGCCTCTCAACAGCTTGACCTCCAATACTCCCATTTCTTCTGCATGTGACCTGAGAGTTTGGGGTTGGCTGGAGCACCTGAATCCCATCAGATGCTGGAGGCAGGTGGGCATCATCTGCCACAAGTGAGCCTTCCAGGCTGCTCACAATGCAGATCTGAATATAACAGTGCTGGCATCGGTGCAAAAACACACACATTCCTCATAACTCATTATAATGATGGAATCATGAGCATGAAGTGAAGTCATGCTATTTAGCATTTCTCTGTGGAGACATGGAGCACTCTTAAGCTAATGACCTTTGAAATGAATTCTTGAATAGTCAAAGACAGGTTTTTCTGAAAGCGACAGTGACCAAAGGACATCACAAATACACGTGTTTGCCTAACAACAGATTCTGAAGTAAGAGGTAAAAAGTAAAAAACGCTTTGGCACTCTGACCAAAGCATTCCAATTTCGGTGTGCTTTTGTAACTGTTTTGTAGCCTTTTAGAACATTGTGCTGTGCTTGATTCAGTCATGGTTTTAAATTGAGTGGTGAGTCATGAAAATACCTTTCCATCCTATTTCAAAATATGACATGTTCCAAAAATGCTAATAAATCACCATTGGCATGACTCTTTCCCATATGGCATTTTTCTCCAAATCTGAACAGAAGTTAGATAAAAGTTTCCTCTCAACGAAGAGATCTTCCAAATAACCAATCTACTGGATCTCATCTCTCAAGCACTGTTTCTCACAAAAGTCTGTTTTTGTTTATGCACTTTATAGACATGGGGGGAAGGGGGGATTTGCATAACGAATCATGTAGATTTGCCTAGAAATCACAGATTCCCAGCTATTGAACTCCCCAGCTCAGGGCCGTAGCCAGGTTTTTGATTCGGGGCTGAGTTTGGTTCGGGGGGCTGAGACTGGGTGGAAGAGGGTCTACCCTAGCAAACCTTTTGTATTGTTATCCCAATAACCCCATTAATGTGGGATATAATGAGCATGGTGATCAGATCATGATTTAAATGCACATAACAGTTTAAATAATGTACCAGTAAGGCCTTTTCGCGGACCACCCTGAGCATTTCGGGGGGGGCTGAAGCCCCCTTAGCCCCCCCCCGGCTACATGCCTGCCCCAGCTATTTAACTTACTTCAGATAGAGAATTGTTTGGCATGGCTGGCATGTGTCCATGCTGGCTGAGAGATTTTTTGGAGTTTATGTAGTTTATAAAAACTCAAATTTTCCCATCCTTTTAGGTGCAAATAACTCAATACTGCTGGCTGAATGTTCTGATACAAGGCTTGTAATTGATTGTAGCACTCATCTTTGGGAAGGCTCCAGGGCTAACTCATTTTGAGAGCAATGGGAGTACTACTTAAATATATCAGCCTAAATTACCCTGGCTTTCTTCTATATATTAAACCAGGGGTGAATTTGTGGTTTTCCAAAAATGGTATTGGAATGCAGCTCTCATCACCCTTACTATTGGCAAGTTTGGTTAAGATTAATGGAAGATGCAGTACAAGAACATCTGGAGGACTGCAAGTTGCCAATTCCTGCATTGCACACAGGGAAGGAGCAGGAAGATCATTCAACATCTTCCTCAAAAGCAGTAAACTCTTACTCCCAAGTCAGTGGCTGTTAAGTAAATGAGTAGCCGCTTGCACATGGGGTAGTATTTATTTATTTATTTACAGTATTTCTCTATCCTGCCTTTCTCAGTACGAAGGCGACTCAAGGCGGCTTACAATTTGGCAGCAATTTGATGCCACAACAGCCATAAATACAATTAAAACATATAACATGACATAATAAAAATCCATATAAAATCATATAAAACCATTAAAATATAATCACCAATGTTTAGCATATCAAGGTGAAGCAAACAACATTAGAAACATTAGAAACAGTAATGATTACAGCATCTTCATGCAACCACTTTCCTGAACGAAAGCAGCCTTGTCCCTGGCCTCTTTCGAGAAGACATGCCGAATGGGTCTCGAAGAAAAACCACAATGCAGAAAGAACCGCAACTTGGAAACAACATCACCCAAGGAGACTTTCTGCTGTTCTTTCTGCAACCGAACTTGCCTATCTCAGATTGGCCTTTTTAGTCATCTACGCGCTTGTAAAAAGTGTGGGATGAGTCCTTCCTAAGAATCTTTGTTCACGAAGTAATGCCGAGAGAGTGTCCAACAGCACATTCATACTTGAGAGAATAAGCAGATTTCAATGTTGCACAGTGCTGATGTTGCACACGGAACATTAGCTAGAACTGTCCTTATTTTTCTTTGCTCTGGTTCTGCTTCTGATCCCCATTCTAAGCACTGGTTCTCTACAGAGGATATCATGCCACCAACTAGATGTAGTAACATTTGCCTTTTTCCATCCACTTAGTCCCATGGCTCAGAAATATGTTGAACCATCACAATTACTTTAAATAAAAGACTCCACCTCCCCTCCAAAAGGAAAAGACTCTTGATGTGGCTTCCTAATATCTCAGTGTAATTGAGCTATTGTAAAATACATGCTGCTTATTTGCTTTGTTAAAAAACTGTTTCCTGTTCATGACACAAAGTTTTTCCTGCAGAATACAAGTGTTGAGGGGACTATACAGGAAACTGTATGAAAATAGATTTTTGAGCAAAAATCCATATATTTTCTATGCAGAACAATTGGACTACAACATTGTGAGACATTCAAATATTGGACATACTAGAATACAGAAGCCAATAGTCTATAATTTTCCCAACATGGCTTCCAAATGGTTAAGGACTGTGTTTTTCAATCTGTAAATGTGTGTATTATCTATTTTCTCTAGGCAGGTAATGAACAACATTCAGACTTCTCTTCATGCAGATTCCCCCCCCCCCCTTTTTTTTTCTGGCATCAAGTGCTTCTGTGGGCACTTTGTTATATTTTAGAGCCATTTCATTTTGCTTCTGGATAGAAAACTGACCACCAGAAGCAAAGCTTTCCCATCCAGCTGGGAACAGATCCCTATGCACTGTAGGGGCACCAGAGGGCACTATTACAATACAATGCAAATAACTGCTGAATCTGCACATTGTTAGGCCCTTGGCCATTCAGTCCTGCACTTGTTTTCTCTAGCTTCTACAACGGTTATTATTAGCTTGAAGGAAAATATGCCTGATCTTTTAAAGCTGACCCAGGATGGCATTGAAATGATTCAAAGGATTTTATAGAATACCCTGTCTACTTCCCTTCCTGCAATTAGGTAGCCATTTTTACTTAGCCATATGTTCAGATACGCCCCCCCCCCCTTCAAGATAGAGTTTACTCATTGTTTCTCACTGCACCTAGTGTCTCTGACTTATAATGTAAAACTGGCAATGCTGGCTGAGGAATTCTGGGAACTGTATAATTTTTCCCCAAGCTGTGATTCAATGTTAGCTTGACCCAACCTACAATGTTAGTTTCACCCAAGGTACATATACATTTTCCAACCAGCGTTATAGCATTATAAGTGAAGTTCGGGCCTTGCAAGATTTACCATCTTTTCGCAAGGCCTGCAAGACCTATCTTTCCCGGTTAGCTTTTGACTGCTGAGTATGGATAACCATAACCTGTTCAATTTTAACTGATGTTCTTTGTTTTCTTTCATTGTTTTATGCTTTTATGTGATTGTGAGCTGCTTCGAGCCCTATAATAAATAAATAGAATGGAGGCTATTGTCGGGAAAATTCTGGAAAATGTAGTTTAGGAAAGCCGAGGACCTCTCTAGCTGAGAATTCTAAAGCCTCCCCCCTGAACTACATTTCCTAGAATTCTGCTGGAGCAACTCAATTCTATAATGCTCTTAATGTCACATGTCGACTTATGGTGACTCCATTAATTCCACTGAGTTTTCTTCAGCAAAGAATCCTCAGAAGTGGTTTTGCAAGTTCTTTCCTTTGAAATGTAGCCTACAGCAGTCTTTCTCAACCAGTGTGCCGTGGCACACTAGTGTGCCGTGACGGACCTCTTGCTGTGCCACGAGAAAAGCTCTCTGCCCCCCTCCTCCCCCCTCCTGCCGAACTCCTGCTGCTTGGGGGAGGAGGAGGAGGAAGGGCCGGGCAGTGGTGAAGAAAAAGAAGAAGGGACCGGGGCACCGCCTCCTTCGGCCGTTTCCCCAGCCAGCCTCCAATCCGCCATGACTCCCACCATGACTCTTGCCCCTCGCTCGCTGAAGCCGCATGGAGGAGGAGCCCTGCCCACTGAAGCCCGTCCACCGCTCATCTCCTCTGTAGGAGCGCTGAAGCTGGGGGGAGGGGCAGGGTCTCCCATCCAAGCCCTTACCAGAGCTAGTCCAAGATATAGTCTAATGTTAGTTGTTGGAGGTAGAAAACCTCAGTAGGTGTCATCATATTTAAGCAAGCAACTTGAAGACACATACTTTTGATATTATTCCCATTAGACAGAGTGAGGCAACTCTGACTTCAGGTATTCAGATGTTCCCCATTCCCTCACTCCCAATTTCCCTTTTTCATCTTTCTAGTCTATCCCTGCAATGTTGGAGATGGTTTAGAAACTTTCAAAGGGAATGAGGGAATTGGTTCCCTCCCCTTTGATAAATGGAAGAGAGAAAGGGGGGAGGATGGGATGGGGAGGCTGACAGTGCCTTTGCCCACCCGTGCTGTTATCAGATCAGCATGGGAAAGCATCCAGGTACCCCCAGCTGTGTGGCCTCCATCCCGAGAGGAATTGGGATTTAAAAGCCCTATTCCTCTCAGATTTTTTGCCTGTGTAGAAGGACCATGAGTCTCAATGTTGCAACATTCAGCACACACATAGTACCCTGGTACCATTGGCAAAGAAAAGAGTAATTGCCACCCACTTTGATCAGTGGAGGTTAAGAGGAGACCCTTCCTCTTCCTCCGTATTTATTCCTGTGAGTGGTTGCATAGTTGGGCCTGGTGCACTGTTTTGCCAGAGGCCTATAATGCTTTTAAGATGGTCCTGGACCCAGCTATGTTTTTTTTAACTCAAGAGCTTTTCTCCTGCTGTGTTAGTAGCTGAATCATCAGCTTTTAACAATGCCAGCCTATTAATTAAGGTACAGCTGTTGAGGAAGGATTAAGAAATCATGATCTAATGACTTCCTATTTGTATTCTAATCCAGAGAAATACATAGACTTCTAATTCTGCTTTAGAATTCACATCTGAGCACAAATGCCATCTATGTATTGTATTAACATCAATTGGGTGTACAGTCCACATTCCATCTCATTGGATGAATGCACAATCAAAGATAAATTTCAATGTTTATGCTTAGGTATTGCTGCCACAGTACTGATTTTGATGCGTTTTTCAAACATTGTGTATAGTGTGTGTTCCATGAATCCTTCAAAAATGGGAAATTAAAACTAAACATGGCCTTGTAAAAAGGGCTGCTTTAACTGCATACAAGCTGTAATTATACATGTTTGTGAGAATGTCTTTAAGATGCCTGTTGGGTTATGTTGACACCATGAATTTTACAGGGCTTTGAGATTTCTTATAAGCTCTTTCCTCTGAACTATAGTCTCCAGCACCTGGTATTCATTGATAGTCTCCCATTCAAGTATTAACTAGGGCTGATCATACTTAGCTTCCAATATCAGACAGATATGTTGTCTTTAGGGTATGTAGGCCTTCCTCAGATCATGGGGGGAGGGGCACAAGGGAGTAGTATTTGAAACCAGCCAACACCATGTGAGAGATGCGGAATCTATGGCACCCAGCCTAGACAATGCTGTCTTTTAAATAGATATGCTTAATCTTGTGTCCTATGTTTTAATCCCTGACCTGTTTATTTAATATGTATTTTATAGAAATACATTTTATTACGTATCTTTTATCAAACTTTATGTTTATAGAATCCCCCAGAAGCCATCAGATGACATAAGAGACTTCTGGTGGGACTCCAAGGTGCTCCATTTCCCAAGCACATAGAAATAGAGCCTGAAGACCTCTATCAGGAGTTGAGTGTCAACTGACTCCTAATAGAGAAAGATGAGGGAAAGCAGAGGAAAGACAGGGAAGATAGTGAAAGGATGTGGGATGGATGGCCATCCTAGGAGACAGGGAAAGATGGGAGGGAATGGGGAAAGAAGTATTCTTGGTAAAACATATAGAACTAGCTTTTCTTACCAACTCTTTCTTCCTAACATTTCCTGTTTTCATTGACTCAAGGTATTTCTTGGCTAGACTATGTTAAATTCTGCCCAGCATACACAAGCATACATAACTTCCTACCAAATACTGAAATCTGCTCTCTGTAAAATAATAAAACCTTGATGAAGTAAAATCCCCAATATTTTCTGAAACAATTGAGCAACTATTGGGCATGTGTTTTTTTTTTTTTTTTTTTTTTTTTTGATATGAGAAATACTAATGGCCATTTCAAACAGAGCAATTAATTTTGACATGCTATAATAATGTCAGTGTGCTGTAGTGATGTGAGTATTGGGCTATGTCTGTGGAGTTCAGGGTTTGAATCCCCACTTGGCCCAGGAAGCCCACTGAGGGAACTTGGTCAAGTCACAATATTTTTCAGCTTGAACAAACCTTGCCAAGGAAACTGCAAGATAGAACTGGCTAAGGATTGCCATAAGTTGGAAAAGGACATGAAGGCACACAAGAACAGCAGTCAATTTCAATGTTAAATATTGTTAATTTGCTTGGTGAAAAAAATTGTTCTTACTAGCCAAAGATCAGAAGGATGACACTTTAAAAAGTGTCTATTACATATGTTCTCTTATTAAAAATAATACAAAAATTAAATTAGCATATTCCGTTACCTGAAAGAATATATTTTTAAAAAGCCATTGCTAGAGGAAATGATGTCAGATATGGATTGCCTTAGTGATGTTGGCAAACAATCCTGGAAATAAGTAGTATGCTGCTTAGAAACTCAACATAAAGAGTTAATGCCTGGGCTTTCAAAAGGCAGCCAATGAAAGCTGCTAGACCGAAATAGATACATAACCATGTGAATTCATGTATTTACTCATCTGCTAGAGTTAAACTTAATGCTGATAGATAGACCCTGTGAATGAACCATGTAAATGTGGATTAATGGTGTTCAAACAAGGGATCTGGAGACCCAAGAGGGCAGGCAGAAATATGTAATCTAGCCATGAAAAATATTTGTTTTTCTTCTGGGATCTGAAGGAAAGGGAGAATTGAGATAGTTCCTCCATGTTAGAGTTCAAGCTCTCACCCCCAATTTCTCTCACTGTTTTCTCTGTAGTACAGTTTGTAACATGAAAGATTTCTAGGAGCCCCAAGCCAAAGCTACTAGGCAAAATACATGCAACTTTAAGATGAGAGTCAGACAGCATAACCTGTGTACAAGATATATTCAGATTACCCCAGAAAAGGGACAATTTTACTAAGACAGGCCATTGTGCTTTCATGTCATCTTACTAAATTTGCTTCTATTTTTCTGTAGGATCTATGAAGAGGAAAATATCTGAGGGGAGGGAATTTAGTGGCACTCCTTGTGTGTTTATCTAGTGTTCATATTCAGCTTCCCCCTCCCTAGTACTTATCATATTCTGGAAGAAAACAGCTGATGCCTTTAATACTGTGCTTCCTTCATCATGTTCTTAGATTCTGTATGTCACAGCAATAGAAAGATCAACAAAGAGCAGTGGCAAGAGGAGTAAAATAAAAGTATTAATTTCTTATTGATTTATTTGTTTATTTACTATACTTGTGTATCATCTTTCTCAGCCTATGGGCAACTCAAGGCAGTTTACAACAAGTTAGTACACACAATAGCAAAATACAGATTAAGCATTAAAACAATATAAAACCACAATAGGAACAATAAAACCAACATCATTATCATCAGCATCTCCTAATTAAAAAACATTGTCCAAATTCCATTGTCAAGTGATTCCATTTCCTATGTCAGTTACTCTGCATTTTTTAATGCTTGCTCATATAACCATGTCTTAACTTGCCTCTGAAACGTTAAGAGTGAGGGAGCCGATCTAATCTCCTTAGGGAGGGTGTTCCATAACCGAGGGGCCACCACAGAGAAGGCCCTGTCTCCCGTCCCTGCCAAACATACTTGTGATAAAGGCGGGATTGAGAGCAGGGTTTCCCCGGATGATCTTAAAGTCCTAGATGGTTCATAAGGGGAGATGTGTTCGGACAGGTAAATTGGCCCAAAACCATTTAGGGCTTTATAGGCTAAAGCCAGCACTTTTGTGGAATTTGTTGTGTGTAAGTCGCCCGGAGCACTAACGTGGAGGGCGACTCAGAAATAATAAAGTCAGTCAGTCAGTCAGAATTGTGACTGGCAGCAGACTAGCAGTCAGTGGAACTGGCGCAGCAGAGGAGTTGTATGCTCCCTGAGTGCTGCTCCTGTTAGCAATCTGGTTGCTGTCCATTGGACCATTTGAAGCTATCAAACAGTCTTCAAAGACAAACCCATGTAGAGCACGTTGCAGTAATCTATATGGAATGTAACCAAGTTAGGCTTCCCAACATACAGGCGCAACTGGTGCATAAATTTTAGCTGTGCGAATGCTCCCCTGTTCACCACCGAAACTTGGGGTTCGGTGATGAGTCCAGGATCACACCCAAGCTGCGAACATGCATCTTCAGGGGGAGTGTAACCGCATCCAACACAGGTTGTAACTCTATGTCCTGTTCAGCCTTACGACTGACAAGGAGTACCTCTGTCTTGTCTTCATTTAGTTTCAATTTGTTCATCCTCATCCAGATCGTCACAGCGGCCAAGCACCGGTTCAGGACCTGAACAGCCTCCTTAGTAGAAGTTCTTCCTAGATCTTTTCTGGTTTTTAGCTGGCAAAAAGTCAGACACTAACTTGATACTTCTGATCTACTTACTAGGCTGCTTGTTTGATCAAAGAAAAAATGGTTCAAAATTTGTTTCAGATGTAAGGGGCGCTGGCGATTCGATTCAGAAATGATTTCTGAATTTTTCTGAAAAAAAGGTTGGAATTTTCAGAAATTTCCAAAATTTCCTAATTGCTTTGTTAATGGTGGGTGTGATTGCGCAATGCAGCAGCCAGGTTACTCGCTAAATCACCTATGAAATGCCATATAACTCCTACGCTGCGACATCTCCATTGGCTCCCAACGGAATCCCAACCACTCTTGATACAGTATGTGAACTTGAGACCCCGCCGCCATTCGACGGGCCCACCTTCACCCGTTTCCAACTGCTGGACGCAGCAGCTGTCGATAAGTTACTCGCTGCAGCTAGACCAACTACCTGCTCCCTTGATCCGTGCCCCTCCTGGCTTGTTAGATCCTGCCGGGAGGGGTTTACGAGACCCCTGGGAAACATTATCAACAGCTCCCTTGAGCAAGGAGTGTTCCCAGGGGGTTTGAAAGAGGCCATGGTAAGACCGCTGCTGAAGAAGCCGAATTTAGATCCTTCGGCTCCCTCCAATTACCGGCCTGTGTCCAACTTGCCTTTTTTAGGCAAGGTAATTGAGAGGGCAGCAGCGGATCAGCTGCAGCGGTACTTAGAAGACACAGCTGGACTTGATCCCTTCCAGTCCGGCTTCCGTATTGGGCATGGGACGGAGACCGTTCTTGTCGCCATTACAGACCAACTTCGCCGCCAGCTGGACCAGGGTGGGTCAGCCCTGCTTGTTTTGTTAGATCTAACAGCAGCGTTTGATACCGTAGATCATGTACTGTTAGCCCACCGCTTAGCCGTGACTGGAGTTAGGGGGACTGCCCTTAAATGGGTGGCCTCCTTTCTCCACGATCGGGGACAGCGCGTGGAGAGGGGGGAGGAGGTCTCCGGGAGGCTCCCATTAAGTTGTGGGGTCCCCCAGGGGGCCATCCTCTCACCCTTATTATTCAACATTTACATGCGCCCCCTGGCCCAGCTGGCCCGCGACTTTGGTCTGGAGTGTTATCAGTACGCGGATGACACCCAGCTTTTGCTGAGAATGGACGGCAGGCCGGATACCATACCCGATTGTTTCCATCGATGCCTAGAAGCCGTGACTAGATGGCTGCGTGCCAGCCGGCTGAAGGTGAACCCGTCGAAGACGGAGATCTTGTGGCCTGGTCGACCTGGGCTGGATGAGTGCCGGTTGCCTACCCTGGATGGCGAGCAACTTAGCCCGTCATCTTTGGTTAAGAGCTTGGGTGTTAGATTGGACCCCCTGCTGACCATGGAGGCCCAGGTCTCCATGGTCAGCAGGACGTCATTCTTTCACCTACGACAGGCTAGGTGACTGGCCCCCTACCTGTCCAGGGCTGACCTGGCCACGGTGATCCAAGCGACGGTCATCTCGAGGCTGGACTACTGTAATGCCCTCTACGTGGGCCTTCCTTTGTCGACAATCCGGAAACTCAAGCTGGTGCAGAATGCTGCAGCTCGCCTACTGGTGGGAGCACCAGTGAGGGAGCATATTACTCCCATCCTTCGGCAACTGCACTGGCTTCCTATTGAGTACCGGATTGCCTTCAAGGTGTTGGTTTTAACCTTTAAGGCCTTGCACGGTCTAGGGCCTGTGTACCTGAGGGACCGCCTTACCCCGTACGTTCCCCCGAGATCACTGCGCTCGGAAGAGCAAAATTTGCTGGTTATACCATCGTCCCGCTCCTGTCACTTGTCCAGTACAAGACAGAGAGCTTTCTCTGCGGCGGCTCCAGTACTCTGGAACTCGTTCCCTAACCACATTCGAATGGTCCCTGAACTTCTCCCTTTTCGAAGGGAATGCAAGACGGCCCTCTTCAGATTGGCGTTCGGGTAACCTCAAACCCTATCGGGTCTACTCCGTCTCAGTAAGGAACCGTAGACTACACCATCAGTGCTACGTACAATTGTTTTACTGTATGTTTTATGATATGTTTTATGATTTATGATGTGTTTTACTGTTGTGCTATGTTTTATTGTATGCTCGCTCTTTGTGATCTGCCCCGAGCCTGCTGGGAGGGGCAGAATATAAAATCAAATAAATAAATAAATAAATAAATAAATAATATCGGGCCCTGTACAAGATGCTGGACCTAACTTTTAAAGCCTTGTATGGCCAGGGGCCAGCATACCTCAGAGACTGCCTCTCTTCCCTCCACCATCAACGGTCGCCTCGCCCCACTCAACAAAATCTTTTGTATGTACCAGGTCCCAGAGAAGTACGTCTGGATAGTACGAGACGCAGGGCCTTTTCTATTACTGCTCCTGTCCTATGGAACTCTGCCCCCTCATCTGAGAGCCATGCGTGATCTGCAATCCTTTGCGCAGGCACTTAAAAGACCTGGCTTTTTAGCAAAGCTTTTGTTTTATAATCCAATTTTAGTACTTGTCTGTTTTAATGATATACCTTTATGTAAATCACCCGGAGCATCTGGGATGGAGGGCGATTAACAAATAATAAATTGAATGAATGAATATGCAAAAACCTGCAAACGGGACAGGCAAAACTTGGGGGATTCCCTTTCCCCTCATTTTTTGACCGCTAGTGACAAAATTTACCACAGTGGTAGAAAACATTCTTCTCTGTCAGCATACTAACTTTCAACATGTTTAGAAGATCCCTGGGTCCTTGACAATTTTTAAAGTAATTTCAGTAATCTAATAAGGAATATTATAAGAAGAAAAAATGTGCTGCCTCCAGGATTATTTTGGAAAATTTAAATGTATATTTGTCTAGAGCACACCTCTCTGAATATGAGAAAATTGAATTTATCTCATTCTTCTTCTTGGCTTTTCTTCATGAACGAAGATTCAGGAAGGATTCATCCCACACGTTCTACAAGCGCGTTGATGAATAAAAAGGCCAATCCAAGATAGGCAAGTCTGGTTGCAGAAAGCACAGCAGAAAGTCTCCTTGGGTGATGTTGTTTCCAAGTTGCGGTTCTTTCTGTGTTGTCGTTTCTCTTCGAGACTCGTTCGGCGTGATTTCTCAAAAGAGGCCGCAGCATTGTGGATAGTGTGTCTCCATGCCTCCCGATGTGAGGCCAGGGTGGACCATTGTTGGTGATCAATCTGGCCGAGCCTGAGATGCTGTTTCAGGGAGTCCTTGTATCTCTTTTTTGGGGCGCCTCTCTTGCACTGACCCGTGGTGAGTTCACCATAGAGTAGTATCTTTGTAGTATCTCATAACATTAAATTAATTTATTACATTTGCTTGTTTCCAAGATAAGCAGAGACCAGGCCACTGTCAACCCTGCCCCATCCCAAGGAAATTATTAGCAGAGTATAGAAGATTTCTTGTTCCCAAAAGTACAATGTGTAACCCGAAAGTAGAGAAAGGGGGCTCCAAAGTTGTATGGTGTGGTTCCCCAATGAAATTATTAGATTAGGAGATTTCTAGTTTCCAAAAGTACAACATGTAATCCCAAGCAGACAAAGGGACCTCCAAACTTTTGTGTGTTTTCCTAAGGAAATTATTAGCAGATAATGGGATTTCTTGATTTCCAAAGCACAGAAGTCAAACCCCAGGAGAGGAAAGGGTCTTAAAGCTTGTATTCAGTGGTTCAGCAAGGAAATTATTAGCAGCTAAGGAGATTTCTTGTTTTCTAAAGCATAATGTGTAACCCCAAGGAAGGAAAGGGTCTTAAAACTTGTATTCAGTGGCTCAGCAAGGAAATTCTTAGCAGATAAGATTTCCAAAGTCCAAAGGGACTTTCTGGGATCCCAAAATCCAAACTGTAACCCAAAAGGGATTGGGGTGTTTTGAAAGTTTAATTCACTGCTTCTAAAAGGGAAATTGGCAGTGGCGGCAAGAGAAGAACACTTGTCCCAGCTGCCCTTATGTGCTGCCCTGCCCTTCTTCACTCCCCCCCCCCCCCCCCACACACACACAAGCAAGCCTTGCAGGCAAGGGGCCTGCTACGAGCCGTTCTCCCCAATTAGTTCCCTTCACTAACCCTGTACTTCCCTTCCCAAGCGGTGGCACCTTTCCCATTTAAGGTCCCTTCCTGTTCACGTCCCAATGAGGCATGCACAGCCCTTTTTAAAATGCAATGGCTGCTGTGCCGAAATGCCTCCCCTCTCCACATGGTTTCCCCTCATTGGCTGGAGGCAAGCATCGCAACATGCAAGCTTCTGCTTGCCTCCAAACGCTGAGCCATTTCCGATTTACTTCCTGAGTCAGAACAAAGATGGCAACAGTGGCTTCGAAATGGCAAGGATACTTCTGGGTTCCCAAATCACTTTGAAATTGCTTCAAAAGGGGATTTGATCCAAATTTAATCCGAATTACGAAGATTCCGACTGGATCTAACCATGCCTACTAGTCACCTCTGCTCCACTCGTCAGACTGTGGGCTAATGATGTAGTGTGTGCATCATTCTTTGTCCCATGACCGTTTAAGTCTCTCCGTATAATTTGGGAGTCAGAGAATAAGTTTTTTTAAAAGAAGAAGAAGACAAAAAGAGGATTGTGATCCTGACATCTCTTGTACCCCAAAGACTTTTGTCCCAGGAGGAAAAAGGAAGCCTTTCATTTCTAGTGTACAAGACATAGTAAATTAGATGAAATCACTTGATACAATACTTCTGCTAAATCATAGGAGTATTGTCCCATAAGTAGCCCAAGTGACAGGACTTCATCAGAAGTATTTGCAAGTTACTCTAAGCAATTAGAGAAAGCAGATGAGAGTGGCAAGAGATGGACAAAAAGAGGCAGAGAAAGACTAAATCAAAGACTTTGCAAAAATTGGGAAGAATTTCAATCATAGTGAATTCTTCACTAAAATATAAAATCTTTAATGTTTCTAACTAAGACTTTTAAAGTTGGGATTTTCAGTTTCAATATGATTACAGTTCAGATGAAACAGAGAAGAGCTTCCTCCTTTCGTTTCAAGTACAACTATGCATATGGTTATAGCCACCAGAAATAGGGCATTTGAGAGGAACATGGAGTGGATAGAGAATCTGAGATCTACTGGCTCCAAGACCTATTTATTTGCCCAAGGCAACCATTCCCAGTGCTAGTCTCCAGCTGTTTCTCTATCCCAGTAAAACCAATAGACTGCAATATTCGGTTTTCTGTTTTGCATTAAAAACCTTAATGGGGAGAGATAAATGTGTTCCTTCCTCAAATCCTGCTGTGGTTGGAATAAGCTGGAAGAGTTTTGGAAATAGGATTTGATCTGCTACTTCATATATGCACCCACACCACAAAGCAAACCTATTTAGGATTTGTCTGTAGTGCAGTATAATAACTCCTTCAACAGAAAGACAATAAACGGAAAACAGGTATTCGATTGTGTAAATTTAAACCAGCTCCTTAAGGCAACTTGTACTTAGGACCCAACATTTAAAATCATTCTGTTTAATTTGTGTGGTTGTGAGCTGTGGATTTTAGCCAAAAGCTGTTTAATCTGAGAGATTAAACAGCTTTGCAGCCAGCTGCTATTGGCTGATATTTGGCAGAATGGAATAAGATAAAATTACACTTGGAAGTTTATAGAGAGTCGAGAAATGCCCTCCAATAACCATGATGCAATGGTGGCAACTGAGATGTTTCGGACATGCTTTGGAGAAACTCATCCAGAAGGATGGGGAGGGTTGCAGAAACCTGCTTTGTATAGTGCTATTCATTCGGATGTTACAGGAGGACACCCTGCTTATTTTACTGGCATTATACTGCATCTGTCATTGATCTGGAATGTCGACCATTTGTGCTGCAGATCAAATAATCTTTCCAGCAAAGAACACATCGATCCAGTGTGTGGCTGCTACTAATAAAGCTCATAATGCCTTTATATAAATCTATGCTGTGACATTTAGAATACTGTGTACCTCTTCAGTAAACATAGCTTTAAAAGGAGCACATTTTGAGACTGGACATTCAAAATGGTTGAAAATTTGGAGCACTTTCTTAATGATGAAAAATTTACAGCATTTCAGGTTGTCCAGTCTTTATAAAGGAATTAAGGAGACACATAAAAGAAGAGCACAAACTACATGTAGTACAAAACAAGCACTACACTTGGCTTATAGGATGGACAGTGTGGTCCTTTTCATGCAGGAAATAGTTGTACCTATTGAATAGTCTAGTGCAATGCCCTTTGTTTCAAGTTTTTTAAAAAGAATTTGTCAATTGCATATTCTGAGTAGAAAGATTTGAGGTTAAAAAAATTAAAAAAGAAGCCAAATGGACAGAATTTTCATTCTAGATTGGCAGCTATTGAAGTAGATTGGAAAACTATGGTCAACTTTGAGAGTCACTGTTTACTTCCTCATGAATATGTGGCCAGCTGGTCCTTTTGTGGCAAATGCACTGATTGCCTTATATTGGTCCTGGTCTAACTAAAGACGCCTTCATGGCCTTCAGCTGATATGCTTCTTAGTCCAGTCTGGAACCGCCTTGAGTCGCCAATAAGGCTGAGAAAGGCGGCATACAAATATAATAAATAAATAATAAATTCATTTGTATAGTTATGAAAATATAGAGTTACACATTTGTAACTGTTCTGTATTCATTATCCCAATGTATTCCATTCTTTAGGGTAGAACTTTCCAAACATTTCATGTTCATGACACATTTTTGAGACATGCATCATTTTCTGACACAGTAATTCAGTTTTGCTAGCAAACTGGAGTTTAAACAAACTAATAATAATAATAATTCTTACTCACTTCTCCTTGTGGTGGGTTGGAGCATAATTTAAACACACAAGCATTGTAAAATTTCTAAAAGTGTGTGTGTGTGTGTATTAAAATGTATTTCTATAAAAGATACATTTTAAAACATATTTCTATAAAATACATAATAAAATACACAGAACAGAGATTCAGCACAAGACACAAGTTTAAAACTCATGCTTAAAACTGGCTACATGACACATACCTAAATTGTAATAACAAAATGTATGAGCACACAACATATCTCATGAAAACCTTTCATTTATATATTTTAAATATATGATTTGTTGCTTATTTAACATAGACTCAAAGGTTTCTAATTACATTCGCATGACACATCTCTGTACTGCAGCCCAGACACTAACTTATCACAACACATAGTTTAAAAGCTCTGTTTTAAGGGATATGTAGAGACCTTAAAATTCTCCAACCCCCACTTACTGGCCAGTAGCCACTGCAATTGATAGGAATCTGCCCCCGAGTTGATAGGGAAACATTGACACCCTTCTACAAGCTATGGGGAATTTTGACAGTGACCCTGCTTCTGCCTGTCACAATGGAAATCACTCATGGGAGAGGATAGAAAAATCTATTAACTGCTTCTCAGGTGACAAGGGAATGAATCCTTCCAAGTCACAGAAGCTGCTGCTCAGTAAGTGGGAACTGAAAGGGTAAGGCCCAGATTCATTGTGTAGCTCTGTAATTATGGTGGTTTCCCATTCATAAGTGAATTCTGGCAGCTATCCAGAGCACTAGGAGATTCAGCATTTAGAAGACCCTATTTACATTGCCATATAAAGTCCAGATTATCTACTTTGAACTGCATTATATTAGTCTACACTTCTATATAATCCAGTTCAAAGCAGATAATCTGGATTTTATATGGCAATGTAGAAGTTTGAAATAAAAGCTAGAGTGAATTCAGAATATTGAAGTTATTCACTGGCAATTACTTCCACACTAAAGTCAGAACCAGTCTTACATGATTTATGTCCCTTTGGAAACAGCAGTGAGACCCTCTCACTTGTGCTAGTCCTCAAAAGCTGGTAGGATGGGAGGTCATTCCTATTTCACCTTCTGGCTATCGAATATGATTGTTTTATGTCTTATAGATACTAGGTATAAACTTTTCTGGGCTTAGAAAAAGTGATATACAAACATTTTAAATGAAATCATACATCTTGTGCACATACATTTTAAAACCTTGGAGTGGCCACCATTGTTCTTGTAAGTGGTTATGCGGTTAAAAAAAGAAGAGCTATTTTAATTGCATTCAAGTTTTTGTTATCTCTGGATTAAGAAAGGTTTTCAGTCAAAGAGGACATGTGTTTGAATTTGGTGCCTGAAGGATAAAAGGATTTTTGTAAAATATTGGCTCTATTTATAGTCTTTGTAATCTAAGAGCTCAATGAATCTTGCATTATGCCCATCAACAAAGTATCAGAGAAAAACTGAGCTGGGCTGGATGTTTCATTGTTTCAAACATGATACTATTCTGTTTCAGTTTAAGATATTAGGCTCAAAGGCTTCATGCAGTCACTTGTACTCTTATATTTGCAAAGTCGTAATCACACGCTTGTCTTTCTGCCATCTATAGAATTACTTGACTGATTTATATAAATTAAAAAATATTGTTTCATCCATGTCTTTAGCCATTTCATAACTCAAGTACCTGAAACAAAGTGCTGAGGTTCCTATTAGGAGCCCTTTCACACAGCCCTAGTGAGGAAAAACACACAAGGTACAAGAGGCTGTAGCACTTTGCTTTTGCCTGACCCTGCTGCGAAGGATATGTTTCTACACTCAAGGCATGTGTAGACTCACATAATCCAGTTCAAAGCAGATAATTTGCTTTGATAATCTGGATTATGTAGCAGTGTAGAAGGGGGCCACAGTATTCGTTGCCTAAGAAAACTCTGTACAATTCATGAGGTCTCCATAAATCCACAGGCAACTTGGAAGCACATTCACATGCACACATAATGAAACTCATATTGCTCTGAATTGGCTAAATGTGTTTGTTTTGGCTAGTACTTTCATTTAATCTACAAAAAAAGAACCCATCTGAAAGAGAACTTCACAACATTTTAAAATATATAAATAGTAATACACTTGCATAGTTTGTTGGAATGCCCAGATTAGCATATATTACTACTGCACATGGGAAATGATTTGCCTAATGATTCTAAAGCTTCATCCACAACAGGCTAAGAAAATACTTTGCAAAATGATAGTCATTGTCACAAATAAATAGAATATAACCTGTGATGAGTGGCAGATGGGACTTCTGTGTCATGGGAACACTGAATCTGCTCTGGGTTTTAGTGTGCATCCAAAATCCACAAAGAGTCATACATTTATTGGCCCAGCTAAAATGCACAAGATATATCATAAAATGTTCAAGGCTTTATTTGATTCTTCAACAGGATGTATTAAAAATTATACAGAATGAGATATGTTATGATGTTAGAGTCACAGACCAACATTTTGTCTGAGATTATATTTCTTTCACAAATTCCATACCTTTGCATCATAACAAGGAGATAAATCGCCCTCCAAGTTGACTCTCAAATTAAAGCAGTCATGGTGTCATAGAGAAGGCAGAAAGCTATACATTAAGGACCAAATCCCCATTAGCTCCATCCAGGGTAGATTCATTAAAGCAGTGGTTCCCAACCTTTTTTTGATCAGGGATCACTTTGACCAGAAACCACTTGACCAGGGACCACTTCACTAAGGACCATTCTCTAACATTAGTACCAAAAGGGTTACTAATCAGGTTTTGGTCAACTTTAGATTCAGTTTGGTTATTTGGGGTACTGATTCAGAAAATTTCATTGAATAGACCACATAAGCTCTATTTTCTGAAATGGAACATATGCCACCCAGTAGTCGCCATCTGCTTGCCCACAGAAAACCATATTTAATAATCTAGAGCTGATGTGGTGGTAGTAATCTTTTGCGAGTAGTCAGCCTCTCCCCTCCTGACATCCCCATTGCCTCGGCACTATAAGAGAGTTTCGAAAGACTCTCATTGCCACGCAGTTTTGAGACAATGGTGTAGTAATGATGAACCCGTGGACCATATTTTCATTCTTGTGGACCACTGGTGGTCCATGGACCACAGGTTGGGAACCACTGCACTAAAGCAATGAGAATAAAGGCCCCTTCTACACTGCCATATAAAATCCAGATTACTTGCTTTGAACTGGATTATATTGCAATGTAGATGCATATAGTCCAGTTCAAATCAGATAATGTAGATTATTCACATTGATAATATGGATTATATGGTAGTGTAAAGGGGGCCGTAGTAGTTAGCACATGCATTCCATTTATTTAATTGATCTGCTATAACCAAGATTGGCAATTAGATTTAGGTATAAAATAATGTTGGTTACTAGTTATTAGCATGAGTAACTGGAATTTCAGAGTGTTACAGTCATTCCAGCCATATTGATGGTGAAAATAATTTTGCAACCACACATTACTAAGGTCAGAATATAAACTGAGATCACCAGTCACCTAATAAGCATGGTGTATAATTTGATCAGAGTTTCTTTTGTGATTCCAATTAGTCATTTCCAAAATCTGGTTCACATAATTTAGTAATACATTTCTGAACATATCTTTAATTTCTGTGGCATGATTCAGCCAAAATTAAATTTCATGGTAGTCACTCTAAATATGTTACAACAGCAGTCTAATTACATTTTAGTTATACCAACCAGTTCAATAACATTTCCTGAATGAGTCTGAAAGCATTTTATGCTGTGCTCCCTTGACAATAGATATTAATAACATGAAGAATCACCCAAGTGCTAGTAGTGATGAGGGCTGAAGGTGAAAAGTATTAAAGGATGGCATACCTATGTTCTTTGTGAGGACAGAGCTCGAGCTAAGGTCATATTTTGAGCAGGCAAACCATAATATTCTGCCAGCATATCTATACACAAGTCTCACAGAGATTAGGGATGGCAAATGTGTACACCCTACTCATCCATTCAATTGGAGGAAATAGAACTATGCCCAGTAGCATCCAAGGCCCAGTCTACACTGACATATAATCCAGTTCAAAGCAGATACCCTGTATTTTATATGGCAATGTAGAAGAGGCCCAAGTATCACTGAGGCCCCTTCTACACTGCCATATAAAATCCAAATTATCCACTTTGAACTGGGTTATATGGCAGTGTAGACTCATATAATCCAGTTTAAAGCAGATAATGGGGGTTGTCTGATTTGATAATCTGGATAATATGGCAGTGTAGAAAGGGCCTCATATAATACAGTTCAAAGGAGATAATGTAGATTCATCTCTGAACATTGTTCAACAAAGTACTTACATTGGCAAAATTCCCAGTTACCCTGACATAAGTCACCAAAAGGATTGGGAAGTCAGTAATGTTCCTTGTTTCCAGTAATGGTTCGAAGATTCTGTGAGCTGCATTGAAAGAAGTGTTTTTAACAGGGTGTGTAAAGGGCTTGAGGACTAAACAATCCCAAGGAATAATGGTGTCTCAAGAATGGTGCCTTGTCTCTCCTCTAGTGCAAGGGGCTTGAGGGTTAAACGATCCCAGGGAATAGAGGTGTCTCAAAAAAGATGCCTGTTTTAAAATGTGTGCTGGTATCCTTGAAATGGGAGGGGACATCACCCACTCATATGACGGGAATTAAATGGATGGTTGAGCTAGAAGCAGGAGGAGGCAATCTTGTGTAATGTGGGTGAGCAAATTCTCCATCTTCTTGAAAGACTAAAACACAAAGAAGACGATTCCACCCTGTTTCCCCATTTTGTGGGATGAAGTCCCAAGAGTGCTGTCTTTTGAAGTTTGCTTCAGGAGCTGCTAGGTTACTTGCAAGTCCCTGAGATGCCTATGAAACTTGTTAAGAAGTTCTGCAGCAGCTTTCTGATATGGTGCCAGTCATTTCCCATGTGACTTTCCCTGCTTCAGTATTGATGATCATGGTAATCCAGATAATGGTGATGTGGATATTAGAACTGCCATTGAAGACTGTACAAAGTAGGAAGGGTAAGTGCTTGCAGGCGTAAGATACAATTTGCTTTTGTTGAGTCACTATTTTTATTTGTTCAGTGGTTTATTTACACAATTGTTTGAAGCTGATTCATGAGCTTGCAAAAGGGATATTACATTGCATATTTTATATAGTAATAGCTGTGCCCTGCCGCGCGTTGCTGTGGCCTATAGTAAGAATTTTCGAAGTAGAGGTAGATATCTGGACTATTATGAAAGAGAGGTTTCTATTCCTTCCCCCCTTTTTCTTCCCCTTCCCCTTTTTCTCCTTTCTTTCTTCTCTGCCTCTTTCTTTTATTCCTTCTTTCACTCTTTGGGTTCATCCTTCCTTCTCTCTTTCCTTCCTTCCCCCCTTTCTCTACTTTTTCACCTCCTTTCTTCCCTCCTTGTTTAATTCCTTCCTTCACTTTTTATTTCCTTTTCTCCTCCCTTCCTTCTTTACCTCTTCACTGCCTTTCCTTTCCTTTTCCTTTCCTTTCTTCTTTCTCTTCTTCCTTCCTTTGGTACCTCTTTCTTTCCTTCCTGCCTGCCTTCCCTCTTTCCCTTTCTTCTTTCTCTCTTTCCTTCCTTCCCCCTTTCCCTCTTTCATTCCTTCCCCTTTTCCCTCCCTCCTTTCTTCTCTCCTTCCTTCCTGTCTGTTCTCCCCTATTACCATGATAAGAGTCCCTTCTAACTCTGAAGTGGCTGAGAGGGGAAAGGCAAGGGCCTGAGGCTGTCAGAAATGATGATTGGTTGCCACTGTGGTGTTATTTGCATATGGGTTCTGATTGGTCCACTTCAGCATTCTAACATTCTTAAGTGGCTGAGAGTGGAAAGGCAAGGGCCTTAGTGCCATATTCTCCTTTTTTAGGATTTAGGATTTGTAAGTTATTTTTAGGTTTTTTAGTTTTTTTATTTTTGTTGGTCACACCTTGCATTGTGAGATGTTTTACTGCCAAATTTGGTGTGAATCCGTTCAGTGGTTCTTTTGTTTACTTCAGCCTCATTACGGACAGAGTGTGTGTGTGTGTGTGTGTGTGTGTGTGTGTATCTCCCAGTAAACTATCTGTAGGACTGGTACCTATGGTTTCATTTATCCAGTTCTAAAAAAATATGGCATCTACAAGCATTTTTTGGGTTATTACAATAAGGTTTGCTGTTATCTGCAGTTTCATGTATTCATATTTTCACTAAATATTTCCCTCCCAGTATTTATACATCACGCAGGCACTCCACACACTCACAGCATAACATTTTTCACAACCTTTTTTGCCTCTCTTTACCATAAATTCCCTATTCCTAGTCACCACACTCCCTCTGATGAATCCCTTTGTAGGTATTATAATGTATCTCTTGTTCTGACAGTTCCAAGAGAATGTAGCATGTCACTTTCCCCCTCCACACCCCCCATCACCCCATTGACCCTGTAGCTTCTGGAATGGTGTTTACTGTCCCTGGACAGCTGGCCTCCCTGACTCTGGCATCCATGGGCTCTGGGTGTGCTCTGACAGCTTTCAGGCAGCTCTGTCCTGACTGGCAAAGTGTGTCGTCATACCTACCCTGCAGCTGTCTTTGGGATGAAGAAGTTACTTTTGGGGTGCCAGACAGTCTGCCCGCTTTGCAATGAGAGACTGCTTGAAACCTCCATAGCTTTTTTAGAGAGTGTAACTCTGCATTGTGACTGGTGTTATGAAGCAAAGGGGTGAGGGGGAAGCTCTCTGAAGCTTACAAGTGCAAGGATTTGAGTGAAGCAATGTGAATTTTGCCAGTTTACTAGAGTTTTGTGGTTATCCTTGCACTTGTAGATAAGCAATACAATTGTTTTCAATCAAAACAAAGAGTCAGGTAGTTATTTCTCCTCTTAAACCAAGAGCATTTTTGTACACCCAAAACATTCTGGCTTGTAATGCTTCTCAAACAGGCACACTAGGAAATGCTTTGGCTGTTAGATGTGAGCAATAACACAGCTGCAACCAGACACTCAATTGCATTGTCAGTTATTTCTCTCACTTCAATTAGCATTGCTTATCCAATGCAGACGTGCATCATGGGGGAGACATAACATCCCTATCCCCATCTAAATTCAGGCCAGTTACATTAGCCTAGTCAGAGGCAGTAATAGAATCCGAAATTACTCATTGGTTTGTTTGTCACATTTGTATCTAGGAAGCTCAATAGAAAGACTCTTGGATGCAATGGTTCAGGAATAAATTATGAAGTACAGGACGGCAGTTTCAGAGTTACAAACATCCAACTTACAAAATACGTATATTACTTCATTATACAAAGTGGTACCTAAATTTCCTACTTGACAGATGCAACTGTCTTTCAGGTTACAAAGGTCGACAACAAGCTACACAATTTGGTCGAGAGCTCACCCCAACCCTGGCAGGCCTTGAACTCATGACCTTCTGGTTAGTAGAGATCTTATGCTGCTGACTCCCAGCCAGCTGCGCCACAGTCCTGGTGATGAGGGAGGAAGCCAGAACAGTGTGAGGCGTGGGCGGATAGGTCCCCATGCCTCCTGGCCGGGTGCTGCCAGGATTGCTGGGATCCACAGCAAACCACAGCGATTCTGGTGGTGCATGTGACAAGTTAGTTAAGAATGGGGGTGAGACAACAGGAAGTGAGAGAAATATACCTCTAGGAAGGAAAATTTAGTCTTAAAGAGTTATCATAATCTGGATTTTATATGGCAATGTAAAAGGGGCCTCAACTGAAGCTTTATCACCAATCTTTGTTTCCACAACAAGCTGAATTTTTCAAAATCCAATTATCACAAGGACAGAAAGTGAGGTGAAATCTTCTGAACAGGGGCACAGGCAGCAAAACAAACACCACAGGGATATTAACTCTTCCCTATGCTATCAAACACACATGCACATGCACGCACGCACGGCAGACTTACATATAAATTCAACTTATGAACAAACCTACATAACTTATCTTGTTCATAACTTGTGGACTGTTTGTACAATCATGTATTATGACAATTCCTAGCAATGCCTCTAAAAATTCGGGCAACTGTATTGTTTTACACAACAAGTTTAGGATCTTCCATCAACATAAGAAGCACTGGATCTATAGAATTCAGGAATCTTTGGCCCCATCTATATTGCCACATAAAATCCAGACTATCTGCTTTGAACTGGAATATATGGTCATGTAGACTTATAAAATTCAGTTCAAAGCATATAATTTGGAATCAGATACTGGATTATATGGCAGTGTAGATCCGCATTCAAGACTGAACCATTTCTTACAATACATTGTTGTTTGCCGGAAAAAGCCTTTATGACACACTACCATCTAGTAGGAGGACTACACATTAAGTCTAAGGAGGACTGAAGGGGATGGCAGATTAAATCATTATTATTATATTCATTTTCAACCAATAATGGGACTCAAGGTAGCTAACAACACCATCCCCATGAATTCTACAAACCCTGTGTCCCAGAAGACACCTGAGCCCAGGGAGCACACAATGACAATAGGACAATGGTTGATGGTTCCATTTGGGAACTGACCCAACTATCCCCACAGACCCTAAGTTGGGGGGAAACCTGAATTTTATAACAGAATCAGCCCCATGTCGCATTTGGCCACCATGGGGGTAATTCACATCTATACCAATCTAAGTAGTCAGTATAGATGTGGCCCTGGAAACAACTCATAAGTGTTGGTGAGGCAAGTGTGTGCCTTATTATTGCGACTTAACTTTGTTTTAATTTTTTTGGAGAAAAAACTAAATTGCATAAAGAGAAGCTTCATAAACACTCTTGCATGTAGTACAAGCAGTCTCCAACAGCAAACTTGAGACTGTATAGCTACCTCCTGTGGAAGAGTACACTTATTGGGCACTTAACTTCATAAGCTTTGCATTGTTCTAAAATTCAGGCCAAGACAAAGGATCCCTTTTTGTACAGTGAGTGAAATCCTTGTCTTGCCTCCAAGGGCAGAGTGTGTCTGCCGTCTTTCGCTAAGGATATTTACTTTTGCTAAAGCCACTAGCGTCCATAGAGCCTTAACAGCTGGCTCTGATAATGGACTTTAATTGAACAGGTTTGCTGTCTTTTTCTCCCTTCTATCAGAGCAGTTATTCACAATGCATGAGTTTTGCATACCAGAGGGAGAAATACATGAAAATTTAAGAACACTGGCTAACAAGAGCAACACGTCGTTCTTTGTTTAAACAAGTGGCCAGTTGTTTTGGCATTTGAGCATGGTATTCACAGAGCATTAGGACAACATTAAGGGCATTGCTTTAATCCACAGCTTGTTGCCAGGTGGCATAGGAATTAATCTTCTGCTTCACCCATAGTATTAGCTGCGGTATTTTTAAAGGCTTGTGGGCCAGGGAGGCAAGCTAGAGACAATGTCCGCTTCTACTTTTGCTTTATGGCTCTGTGGTAAGTAGTTTCAGGGACAATTTCTTTGCTGTTGCATTCCAATTCTGGAATACTCTTTAGAGGCCCAAATGGCACCAAAGTTGCTGCCATTTCCAGTGCCAAGCAAAAACATGGCTGTTTACTGGAGCTCTGGGAGCCTGATGGGTTGTACACAAATACTACTACTACTACTAATAATAATAATCTTTATTTATACCTCGCCACCATCTCCCCAATGGGGACTCAGGGCGGCTAACATGAGGCCAAGCCCTTCTAAAAAACAATACAACACAGTAAAATACAAAATACAAAACAAAATACATCAGAAATAATAATAATAAATATAATTACAATAACAAATGAAATGATACAGGAAATTCACACAATAAAAACCGAATAGGATGGGCAGGCCAAGTGGACAAGATAAAATGATACATCCCTGGGTGAGATAAGAGTAGGAGATAGTGGGGGCAGGCTTTCAGTTTAGAATGGGGGGAAAGTGTGTCATAGGGGAACACTACAGATGGAGCAACACAACTGGAGGGGATGGTCATTATTCAAAGGCACAATGAAAAAGCAGGCCTTCAGATTTTTCTTAAAGTCTGCTAAGGAGGGGGCTTGCCTAATTTCACCAGGTAGTGAGTTCCAAAGACAGGGAGCCACAGCAGAAAAGGCTCTCTCCCTTGTTCCCACTAAGCTTGCCTGTGACAGTGGGAGAGGCGAGAGGAGAACCTCCCCGGAGGATCGGAGAGGTCATGCAGGTTGGTGGCAGGAGATGCGGTCACAAAGGTAGGCGGGCCCCAAACCATTCAGGGCTTTGTAGGTGATAGACCTGAACCTTGAATTGGGACCAGAAGATGAACGGCAGCCAATGAAGCACTTTAAACAGGGGGGTTCACCGCTCCCTGTAATTCGCCCCAGTTATTAATCTGGCTATTGAACGTTGGACCAATTAAAGTTTCTTCAAGGGAAGCCCTATGTAGAGTGCATTGCAATAATCTAATCTAGAAATAACTAAGGCATGGACCACCGTGGTCACGTCAGACTTCACGAGGTATGGTTGCATCTGGCACACGAGTTTTAATTGTGCAGAAGCCCTTCCAGCCACTGCCGACACCTGCCATCACAGCGGCCAGGCACTGGTTCAGCACCCGAGGAGCTTCCTTGGATTCTGATGGAAAATAGTAGTGGAGTTGGGTGTAATCTGTGTAGACATGGCACCGAGCTCCAAAATTCCGGATGACCTCTCCCAGCGGTTTCATGTAGATATTAAAAAGCAAGGGAGACAGAATGGAACCTTGCAGGACCCCACAGGTCAGGGGTCCGAGCAGGTGTCTCCCAGCTTCACCATCTGAGAACGACCCTCCAGAAAGAACAGGAGCCACAGCAAAACTGTGCCTTCAAGACCCATCCCGGAGAGTTGGCTTAGAAGGATAACATGATTGATTGTATCGAAAGCCGCTGAAATATCCAAGAGAACCAGCAAGTTCACACTCCCCCTACGGAGGTCATCCACCAAGGTGACCAAAGCCGTCTCGGTACTGTGTCCTCACATGTGTATGGTGTTAAGTCATTTTAGACTAATTTAGATAGTTTTAAACTATCTTCTTTTAACTTATTAAATTGTTTAACCATTTTTGTCATCTTCATATCGTTTGACATTAAGTTGACTTCAACATATGCTAACCCTATGGATGAGAAACCTCCAAGATAGCCAGCCATAATTATATTACGGTATGTGTTTTCCTGTATGGATGGATGCAATCATGCATAGTACCATCTCAGACCATGCCAATGCTCTTTGGAAAATGCAGTACTCAAAGCAAAACAAAAGACAAATAAACACAAACAAGCAAACAAAAATTTGAAAAAGTAATACATGAAAATGAAAGTCATGTCAGTAAATGCATGCTGTGCCAGGCTCCCTAATGAACTGTTAATTGTAATTGCAATTCTTTCATATGGGGCTTCAGCAACCCCCCCTCCCGAATCCTCAGAAAAAACTGCATGTCCATTTTACATTTACCTCTTAATATACTTCAATCACCACGTGACAGCAGATTTTTGCTTGCTGTGTGGTTACATTACCAAACACATAATAAGACTGAAGCAATGTGCAAAGTCATAGTGGTTGGTAGCACCTGTTTGTTTGTTTATTCAAATGATTTGCTGACTCCATGGCCAAATGACTTTTCCCTGAGGCATCCCTACTTTGCACAAGTCCAAACATATGGTCTGTAAGAATGAACAGACTTCTCTAAATAGCCGTTTCATAATGGCCTTGTGGCCTGTCCCTTCCAGTCAGCTTAAAGAAATGCAGTTTCTTCTTCGAGGGCTCTGTGAATGCACACTTATGAAGTTTGCGCGCCAGCGCGGGCTTCCAACGGAAACTTTCCCAGTTTGAAAAGTTTTGGCGGTAGCTCTGCCCAGCCGGCCCGGAGGGCATAAAAGGCGCCTCCATGCGCGCCCACCCCATTCCTTTGTTTTCCGCCACTTGGGAAACATCGGAAATTCGGCTGGTTGTGTGAGCATAGTATGTCCACAACCAGCTTCAAAAAGTGTTTATCCTGCGGTGGCAAGATCCCGGACTGCGACAGTCACTCGAAGTGCCTTCGGTGTCTCGGAGAGGGGCACGTTGTTCCTGTCTGCCGACACTGCCAGGCCTTCTCGTCGCAGACCAGAAGAGCGAGAGCCCGGAGGCTTCAGGCCTACCTGACGGAGCGTGCTCACTACCCTCCAGAGATGGCGACGGCTGTCCCATCTACCTCCTTGGGGACCCGGGCGGCTGCTCCGGCCCCCACCGTGTCGACTGCTCACCCGGCTGGGAAGAAGCGTCCACGGAAGGAGAAGGGCACGAAGTCTGTCTCTTCGAAGACTTCGGCGCCGAAGAGGCCCTGCACCGTGACGACGGAAACGGTTCAGCTGCCTCCACCACGCCGGTCGTCGGCAAGCTCAATGGCGTCGGGCCTCTCCCAGAGGTCGGCCATTTCGAGAACTCCCTCCAACAGAGCTATGGAGATAGCTTTCCTGAGGTCGAGTGAGGAAGCCCGTAGAGCCCAGACCAGAGGCCTGGTTCCTGTGACTCCGGGCAAGTCTCTGGAGGCCGCAGCCTCGAGACCCCCGTCTCCGAAGAGACGCAGGACTCTGACGTCATCTTCGTCGGCGTCGTGCCCTGATTCCCCGCCTGCCCCAGTTCTCGCTGTGGAGACAGGGGTAGAGCAGCAGACCATCTCGCCGGGAGACTCGGTACAGACAGTCGTCAGAGTTCCCCTGGCTCAGCCCTCGGTTCGTCAACTCTTCGTGACGTCTCCCGAGAAGGGCAGGCAGACAACACGGCTCGCCATGGCCCCAGCTTCAAAGAAGCCTCCCCCTGCATCGACGGTGGTGACCGCAGTCCCATCTACGTCGAGAACAGCACCGGCGGCGTCACTTCCGGCGGGACCGGAAGTGGTTCGACCAGTGTCGGAGGAAGAGGTTGAGGAAGGCAAAGCCCCGCGATCGGTGATGTCGGGGTCCATCTTGTTGGTCGCCATGGACCGGACACCCTCCCACAGAGGCTGTGAGCTGGAACCATCCTCGTCACCGACAGACTCCGCAAGAGCCTTCGGTGAACAAGTGGGTCGGATGGCAAGAGCTTTAGGCATACAGACGTATGTGCCCAAAAGATCCAGCGCCTGCCCCGTCTTCAGCAGAGTACAGGTCGAGGACTCTGCCCAGCCACATCTTCCCATTCTGGAACCCCTGGAAGAGGTGGTGAAGGCATCGTGGAAGACCCCGTCGTCCATTCCACCCATGTCAGGGCGTATCGAGGCGTGGTACAAGATCGACGAGAGGGAGAAGGAGTGGCTGCACGATCATCCGACACCCAACTCAATGATCGTTACCTCCTCCCAGTCCTCAGGCAGGGAGTCCACAACCCCCTCTGACCAAGAGGGAAAGAGGTTCAACACGGTCGGCAGATCTACCAAGCGGGACTTCTTCTGACGAAGATGGCCAACTACGGGGCGTGCATGGGAGCCTACCACCAGATCCTCTGGGAAAGGGCCCAACCCTTTTTCCAGGATCTCTCCCAGGAACAACAGGCTGCACTGACCTCCATCTCTCAAGAGGCTCAGGCGCTAGCACACCACCAGATCCTGATGTCCCGCCACACTGGGGACACCTCAGGAAAGCTGCTGGCCCACGGTGTCGCCATCAGGAGACACGCATGGCTGAAGTCGTCGGGGTTGTCCTCCAATTCCCGGAAGGTCATCGAGGATCTGCCGTTCGATGCCCAGGGACTCTTCTTTGCGGGCACGGACGACAAGCTGGAGGCCAGTCGTTACTTCAAGGTCCTGACGGCCAAGTTGGATCAACCACTGGCGCAACCCAGAACCCGGTACTACCAACGGGCGAAGTTCCAGCCCAGGTCACAGTACCGCCAGTCCCCACGACCATACTCGGCCCCACAGCAGCAGCAACAGCAGCAGCCGAGACAGCAGCAGCAGCAGCACAACAACCGTCCCCACCACGGCAACAAGTCGAGGCCACATCAGAACACGGGGAACGGACAGTCGAAGCGCCGTGTTTGACAGGGCGAAGGACGACACCGTCTCCTCGCTAGGTACCGCTGCCACCATCATGCCTCCTCCCAGCCCTCGACCCCCACCAGCTCATCCACCGTTCGGAGACCGCCTGACCCACTTCATCGGTGCTTGGCGACGCAGCACCTCAGATGCATGGGTGCTCCGGATTGTCGAAGACGGCTATGCCTTGGAATTCGATGAGCTCCCGCCAACGGGGTTCATCGTCGAGACGGAGCCGTCCGAGGTGATCTTGAAGGAGGTCGACAGCTTGCTTCAAAAGGGAGCAATATCACCGCTTCCGCAGGGCAAGAAGGGAGAGGCATTCTTCTCACGATACTTCACCGTGCCGAAGCCAGACGGTACCCTGCGACCCATCCTCGACCTCAGAGACTTAAACGTGTACGTTTCGCCGAGGAAATTCAGGATGGTGTCAGTGTCGTCCATTCTTCCACTTCTACGGGCAGGCGACCACTTCGCCTCGATCGACCTCCGGGACGCGTACTTCCACGTCTCGATCAGACGTGCCCATCGACGCTTCCTGAGCTTCAAGGTGGCCGGAAGGGCGTACCATTTCAACGTCCTTCCCTTCGGCCTCGGGACGGCTCCTCGAACATTCTCCAAGTGCATGTCGGTCGTGGCTGCGCACTTGAGAAGGGAGAAAATCCGGATTTTCCCTTACCTGGACGACTGGCTGCTGGCGGCTCAGTCCCCGGAACTGCTGCAACAACAGGTCACAGCGACACTTCAACTACTCTCGTCGTTAGGCCTACGCCTCAACGAGGAGAAGTCGCAGCTTGTCCCGTCCACGACCATAAAGTTCATCGGGACGATGTTCGACTCCGTCGATCAGCTCGCCTATCTGCCAGAGGTCAGGTTTCAGGCGCTTCGACACGAAGTGAACAACTGCACCCGGCCTTCCGTCACGGCGAAGCAGGTTCAAGTCACACTGGGCCATATGGCATCCACGGTGGCCATCACTCCACTAGTGAGACTACGCTTCAGGCTGCTACAACGTTGGTTTCTGGACCATTTCGACCCAGTCAAAGAGCACCACTCGAAGAGGCTCTCCCTTCCGGAAAAGGTCAAGGACTCCCTCCGGTGTTGGACTTCTAGGGCCAACGTTTGCATAGGGGTACCATTCCACATGGTGACCCCATCCATCACGGTAACGACCGATGCGTCTCTACTGGCCTGGGGAGGCCACACGGAGTGCCTGTCGATCAACGGCCAATGGTCGGCGGTGGAGAGGCTCCACCACATCAACTACCTCGAGCTCCTGGCCATAGTCAAGACTCTTCGGGCATTCGCCCCTTTAGTCAGGGGACACGTAGTACTTGTCAGAACAAACAACATAGTGGCCATGTACTACGTCAACAAACAGGGCGGAACGGGCTCGAGAAGACTCCTCGCCCTAGCCCAGAGCCTGTGGGAGTGGTGTGTTCATCACCAGATGACCCCCAGGGCCGTCCATCTCCCGGCTGTCGAGAACTTGGAGGCGGACTCGCTCAGCAGAACCAGCTGGTCGTCCCACGAATGGATGCTGCATCCGGAGGAACTCCACCGTGTCTTTCAACATTGGGGATTCCCAGACGCAGATCTCTTCACATCGCCGGAAAACAGCCAATTGCCAGTTTTCGGTGCCCGGCTTGCCCCGGATGCTCACCGGGGATGCCTCGGGGACGCACTCCTGCTCGATTGGACGTCTGGATTCTTTTACCTCTTCCCGCCGTGCCCGCTTCTTCTCCGCATCATTGAGAAGATCCAGCTCTCGGGGACTGACTGTATCCTCATCTGGCCAAGGCAGGTCTGGTTCCTAACCTTGCTACACTTGGCCGAGGGGAATTACATACATCTCCCTCGCCGACCAGATCTTCTGACTCGGGAGAAGGGGTTGCTGCTACACCCGGACCTTCCATCCCTGCACTTGACGGCATGGAGAATCTCCCGGCGTCGGACGTCTCACCGGCCGTAGCGGCAATCTTGGCTGTGGCGCACAAACCGGCAACATCGAAGGCTTACTCGGCTTGTCTTGCCCACTTCGCCAAGTTCCAGACCGCCCGTTCCAGCGCCGACTTCCCGCTCTCGGTTCCGGTGGTCCTTGACTTCCTTGCCGGACTGGTCGACAGAGGGCTGTCTATGTCCTCAGTGAAGACCCACCTGGCGGCGCTCACATGGCAGAGTCAGCAAAGGGGTGGCCCTTCGCTGTTCCAGTACCCGATGGTCAAGAGATTCCTGAGAGGGGTCAACAACACCCACCCTCCCGTCCATCCACCGACGCCCGGCTGGAACCTAGACCTGGTGCTTTCCTGCCTTGCGGCCCCACCGTTTGACCCGTTGTCGTCCATCGACCGACGCCTCCTTTCTTGGAAGGTGGCTTTCCTGGTCGCCATTGCTTCAGTGCGTCGACCCTCCGAGCTGGCGGCGCTGCGTGTGGACGAGCCCTACCTGCTATTCCTAGCGGACAGGGCCATCTTGCGGACGGACATCACTTTCCTCCCTAAGGTGGTGTCCCCATTCCATGTAAATACTGACATTGTGCTTCTAGACCTGGTTTCCTCTCCGTCTGTGGGGAACGAGTCAACCCTCAGAGCCCTCGATGTGAGAAGAGCCCTCTGGGTCTACAAGAGCAGGTCTGCAGGCTATCGACGGTCGACCAGACTCTTCGTCTCTTACGCCGCCGACAAGCTGGACTTGCCGGTGTCGTCTCAGAGGCTGTCAAATTGGGTGGCTTCCTGGTTGAGTTGTGCTATCAGATAGCCCATCAACCATGTCCCCCCTAGAGTTAAGGGCCGCTCAACTAGGGCAGTGGCCACGTCGACGGCTTTCCTCCAGGGGATTCCTCTGGATTCAATATGTAGGGCGGCCATCTGGGCCAACCCCTCCACCTTCACTTCCCACTACCGGGTAGACACCCTACTTGGAAGGGAAGCGGCCTTTGGTTGAGCAGTCCTCACTCCAAAGGGCCTTCAGGGATAGTTTCTAACAGGCTATACCCTGTGTTTTCCCTCTATGTAACGTATAGATCGACAGTTCCTGAGTCGATCAGACCTCTCTACTTCTTAGGGAGGCTAAGTGTTTACCGTGCCCCGGCTCCCGGGGCCACAGTCTACCGGTTAAAGTGCGCTTTACCTAAGAGTTCTTAGTGTTCTATGTTGCACCTTTTGTGCACTAATACTGTGAGGCTTGCGTACCTGACATGAATGGTGCTTGTGGCACTTATTGTTGTGAGGCCTGTGTGCCTGACATGAATGGTGCTTGTTGCACTTTATGATGTGAGGCCTGTGTGCCTGACATGAATGGTGCTTGTTGCACTATGTTTACAAGTGGGAGCATGCCTTCCACTCTTATTTATTACACTGTTGATAATGTTATTTATTAATATTGCTGGTTGCAATAAACCTGTTCGGTTTTCTAAAATTGGCTGGTTTGTTCCCACCTCCTTTACCTTAGCTCGGTAAGTCTTCATAAGTGTGCATTCACAGAGCCCTCGAAGAAGAATGGTAGGTTACATACCTGTGACCATCTTTCTTCGAGTGGAGCTCTGTGAATCCACATGAACCCGCCCGGCCGTCCCCTCTATCTCAAACCACCCATTCCTAGTTGCACTTGTGGCGTAGGAATGGGGTGGGCGCGCATGGAGGCGCCTTTTATGCCCTCTGGGCCGGCTGGGCGGAGCTACCGCCAAAACTTTTCAAACTGGGAAAGTTTCCGTTGGAAGCCCGCGCTGGCGCGCCAACTTCATAAGTGTGGATTCACAGAGCTCCACTCGAAGAAAGATGGTCACAGGTATGTAACCTACCAATATTGCTTACATACGTTCCTCTTCCCTGTGTATGGCCAAGACCTTCCTGGCAGTGTTACTTTCATTTAATTCCTTTATCATATTGGTTTTCACATTTTGTAGTAGGAGGTGCTATTACCATAGTCATCAATTTTCTTATTTAACTTTTATAACCCTCTTCAGAGCTGAGATAGAGGCAGTTTGCACTTTCAAGTCACCTGTCAAGACAGCATCTTGTACCTAGGGTATTTAGGCCTAATTGGGGGGGGGGGGATGTCTATTTGAAGAGATTTAACATAAAGGCTGTATTCATCAGATGGCTGTGAGAATGCTGAACTGACAGGAAACCCAACAGGACTAGGTGCAATATTGTCTGCCACTGGGGCCCTTTCACAATATAGAATTAAAGCACTATGATTGCACTTAAAATGCCATAGCTGCATCTTCTGAAACATTAATGTTTGTAGTTTGGTCAGAGGTACTAGCGCTTCTTGGCTGAGAATTTTAAGTGCCCTTTACGAATTGTAAATGCCAGAAAATGTGCCCGTTAAAGTAGAATCATTGTGTTATAACTATATAGTGTGAAGCCCTTGTATCTGGCTTTTCTTCAGAACTCTGACATTAGGAAAGACACGAAGAGCTCCTTACTTGTTCCAGACACCCATCAATTTTTTGGTTTAATTGTGTATGCACAAGTTAAAATTATTCCTTCCCATGCATAGACTTCAATGGGCCCTTCTACACAGGCCCTAAAATGCAGAAGGAACCAGGATAAAGGGGGCAAAGTGGGGGGGGGGGAGGGAGAGAGCTGAAAAATACATGCCTAAAATCTGGTTTCAGCCCAGAAATACACATATTTGTATCACGGTGTAACCCTACAGTCAAGGAAAACATTTGACTTCATTCCTATATGCTGGTGTGGACTGCTCCAGCGCATGTCTGCATTTTAAAATCCCCAAACCAGCTGTAAACAAATGGAGCCACAGCCACACAAATTGCCAAACAGAAGCACAATTGTCAAGCAAGTCACTTGAGAAATCCCTGCAATAATTTGTTTGTTCTGTTGTTTATGAAATTAAACAGAGCTTGAATTTACACAGTGGGCCCGATCATGGTGGGCAAGTGACCCCAAAGGGAAATGGGGCTCAGGAGGGAAAAGTTAAAGGCAACAGGAGGGATAGACAAGAAAACTGCTTGTGTGCACATTTAGATATTTGTGTGCATCAGCACATATGAGTTCCATCGCATCTCAGAGTGTCAATTTTAAAAAGTAAACTTCCACCGGGTGTCTTCTGTCTATCTTGCAGATCTCTGAAATCTGCTACAAACAAAGGTGTCAGGATGCCGGGGGAGCATTTATTGGAACTGAGAGCTCTGTGTTTGGACTTGCTGTCAGGTACTGCAATTTTTTGCCCCACTTATTTGTCCCGGATTATGAAGCTGACTGGAAGCACCCTATATCTAAACTTCTCCCTTTTAAAAAGGTACGTTTCTACAAAACAGCTCTTACTGGTGCTAATGTGACTTTCTTGCTGTTAGGTTGAATACTGTACTCCTTTGCTTTGTAGATCCATTTAAAAACCTGTCCTACTTTTGGCAAGCAAGTCTTTCAAAAATAGTTAGCTTCACTGCATTTGCATTCTTGTGGTTTTTAAGCTTTTGGACCAAGCCATCTGCAATCTCATGGTAAAGCTATTTATGCCTAAAAAGCATTATATATTAGTGGCAATATACATGTGCACATATATACATGGAGACATTTTAATGCATGCACAAAGAAGCCAATGCTTTAATATTTGGATATTTTTTATTTCTTCAGGCCAAAATAATCTTTATCCTCGTATGATAAAAACATAGGCATGAAAAAGACTGTTTATGCAGTTTTAAGACATGGAGCGCTCTTTGGCGCAATGGGTTAAACCCTTGTGCCAGCAGTACTGTTGACAGACAGGTCAGCAGTTTGAATCAGGGAAGTAAGGGGAGCTCCCGTTTGATGGTAAAAGATCAAGCATCCGAGTATTCCCTTGGCAACGCCCTTGCAGATGGCCAATTCTCTCACACCAGAAGTGATTTGCAGTTTCTCAAGTCACTCCTGACACAAAAAATGACATGATAACAAAACAGCAACGCGATTGTAGAAGTTCTGGTAATTGGTTTTTTAACTGAAGCAATTAGCAATATAGAAGAATTAGGCTCTCTAGTGGAGTTTGCTTTTATTCATTTTCTTAAAAAATCATTCTATGACAAGAAATAAAGGATAAAGCAGCTATTCATAGATCTAGGCTGGCTACTTCAACCATGTGTCTAGATAGTGTTGTATGACTTTCATAATTTCTGACTTATGACGACCGTAAGACCATTCTGTCACAGAGGTTATTGACAAGATTTGTTCAGAGTGGGTTTCCCATGGCCTTCTTCTCAACCTGAGAGAGTGTAATGTGCCTCAAGTGACCCACTGGGTTTCCATACCTGATAGGGAATTTGAACCCTAGTCCCTCAGTGTCTTAGTCCAATACGCGAACCACTAATACATGCTGGCCCCCCACATCCTTTTAGCTATATTGGACCACAACTCTTGTAATGTCTAACTAGCCTGGCCATTGTACTACAACAAATTTGGAAAGTCTGCTCCAGATTCATGATTATGAATAATCCTTCTCTGTTTTCATGAAACAGCAGTAATTATAATTAGTAGCTATCTCCAACCATTGTAACAGTTAAGCTATAGCTTTCTCCAGCTTTTGAGCTTGCACCTCAATTATTATATCCATTGCATATTATATGGGAGAGTGTTGACTGTTAAGGTTTTTCAAAGCAGCAGTCAATGCAGAATACAGTTGGGACAGATCTTTGTGAGCATCATGATCAAGAAAAAGTAGTGCAGCCAGGGAAATTGTCCCGATTAGAAGAAGCTCCTCTATTATTTTCTTTTCCCAGCACTACCTGGGGGACTCCAAGTCACAGCTCTATCTCTTTGACCATCAGTGTGTATGCATCCAAGTGCATTCTGATTCTTGCAAACTGAGGAGGAAGGAACTGTCTCCATATAATATGAAGCTGTTTTAGGGTGTCAACTTAACATTTCCTAGGCTGCTGCAAGCCACAATCTGATGCAAAAAATGTAATTTATGGCGTTTGGGTTTTTTTTATTTAAAAAAAAAGGGGGGGGGCATTTCTGATAACATTAACCTAGTAACACTGCCATGATTTGTTCCATGTGATATAACTAGTTCCTGTATCTCACATTTCATCCCTGAATTTTCAAGTCTGAATATTCATAACCCCGGCACCTCTATCCTAAATCTAATTATTAGTCCCAACTAGAGTAAAACTGTAGCATTGGTATTTATATAAGTTCCAATTGTTCAGAGCTGGCAAAGGGAATGTTTTTTTATTTACATAAGAACATAAGAACATAAGAAGAGCCATGCTGAATCGGGCCTCAGCCCATCTAGTCCAGCATTCTGTGTCACACAGTGGCCCACTAGTTGTACACGGGGATCTCTAGCAGAAAGGAGGGCAAAACCCTCACCTGCTCCCGACCCCCACAACCAGTACCCGGGGAAAATCCTGCCTGCCTCCATCAACACAGAGGTGGCACTTGGATGTCCATTTCAGTAGCTACTGATTCCCTTGGTCTCCATAAATCTGTCTAATCCTGCCTTGAAGCTGTCCAGGCTGACAGCTGTCACAACCTCCTCTGGAAGTGAGTTCCATAACCCAATGACCCTCTGGGTGAAGAAATATTTCCCTTTATTAGTCCTAACTTTCCTACCTTGGAGCTTTAGGAGTGCCCCTAGTCCTAGTGTTGTGTGACAGAGAAAATATTTTTTCTTTGTTCACCTTTTCTATCCCATGCATGATTTTATACACTTCGATCAAGTCACCTCTTAAACGCCGTCTTTCAAGGCTGAAAAGACCAAGGCGTTGCAACCTGATTTCATAAGGGAGCTGCTCCATCCCTTGGATCATATTTGTTGCCCTTCTTTGTACCTTTTCCAGTTCCGTTATATCCTTTTGAGGTGCGGTGACCAGAATTGTACACAGTACTCCAGATGTGGCCTCACCATAGATTTGTAGAGAGGCAATACAACATTTGCCGACCTATTTTCGATTCCCTTCCTGATCATGCCAAGCATAGAATTTGCTTTTTTCACTGCTGCAGCGCACTGGGTTGACATTTTTTTATTTATAAAGTGAGGGGTGGGTTTATCACTACAACAACTTTGTAAGATTCACATGGAAAGGCGTCACATTATTATGAGAAGCAGCGTGTCCAATATTTATTACGAAAAAAAAAAGTTAAAGAGAGTTTATGTAAGAATTTATATTTTCCACTCCAGTGCTGGCAATTTGAATTCGTTTTCCTTTAGGACCTGAAATATTAAAAATGTAGGTTAGAAGACCTTTTAAAAAGGATTCATTGACATTGACATTCTCTCTCTCTCTCTCTCTCTCTCTCTCTCTCTCTCTCTCTCTCAGCATTCTCTTCAGTTCCTCACTTCTTCAGACTCTTCTGTATGTCCTTCATCAATCTTGCACTTAGTTACAGATGGAAAATATTAGCTCTGGTTTACAAAACAGTGCCCAGTATCCTTTAGCATAGCACAGGTTGGACAAATCTGTCATTTGAGCATAGTGTCTATTCTGCAGCCAATTTTGTAATCTATAAGCAATGTGATCCTAAGCAAGGAATCTCGGGTTCTCAGCCAAGCTTGGAAAATCCCTGTTTAGCACAATTGCTGCCAAAAGATCTCACTTGATAGCTGCAATCTTCATTTCAGATTTGGTAAGACTTCTCCAATGTCCACAGGGAAAATAATTCATCTGTAATGACTGTAAAACAGATTAAAAATGAAATGTCTTATAATAATAGTAGGAACAACAACAACAACATTATTTATAACATGCCCCCCCCCCCGAAGGGACTCAGGGCCACTTATAAAGACAAAAGACAAAAACAAATTAGAGAAAAACAGCAGTAAACCATTATGAGTTATAGGGCTCATAAATAAATAAACTGTAGTATCCAATCTGTTTATACTTTGATTTCATTTACACACAATTTTTTGTGTCAAGAGCTACTGTAGATGAAGATTGAGTTAAAATTCGAGATAGAAAAATTCAAGCAATTAATTAATTAATTGTATTATGTATCACCTCCCAGACCACAAGGGTTCCCAAGCTAATGAACAAATAAAATCCCATTTGAATGATACAAAGGTAAAAATATTTTGGAACACACTAAAGTATTATATAAACACTTATAAAAGCAAATGAAAATAACAATAAAATTCAATTTTGAAAGAGAACAGATAATTTAAACACTGAATGTCACATAGAATAGATTAGGGGCAGAATTCAAGCTGGGCTAGGGCAATGCTTGACTGTAATTATTGAAAGAGCCCAGAGAACATGCCTAGGAATTTTCATCTAGGAAACTCTTCAGAGCCGAACAAAGGTATTTTGCTGTCTGAGGTAGAGAAGCAAACAATCCACACACATATAACACCCAAGGTACATAGTCATCCACAATATTTTGATGCATAGTTAGAGAATTCCATTCATCCTCCCTGGTAGTTGCCTCACTCTCCTTAATAATAAGATTGGTCCATGGTATCTGTATTTAATATTTTATTTGTGTTTGGTTTTTAGAATTGAACTAGTATTTCCAAAATCTAGAGATTATGTGCTTGAGTCATGGGGCACATCTACACTGACTGCTTAAGGTGGGGTGAAATCAGCAGAGAAAGAAGAATGGAACAGATTGTCTCCTCTCCCCCCCCCAACTCCTTCTGCTACAATGTGCATGTGCAGATCACCATAGCACCTTTGCTTTAATTGGTTTTCCCATGCAATGCGGTTTACTCCAAAGTGCAGCGATACACATTAAAATGTACAGTAACTCAAACCTTCTTATTCAGACAAGCTTTTAAAGAAGAAGGGTTTTAAGAGCAAGTCAGAGCTGTAGTTTTTACCTTTGAATATGTTTTAATGAATTATAACTGAATATCTGCAATTCTGTTTTAATGTTTGCATATTTGTATATTTTAAATTATGTGGTCATACTTTTAATGCAAGCCACTTTGAGTCTCCTTTGGGAGAGATAAAGAGGGATATAAATAAACAACATTAATCAAGCGAGTTGATGACTAAGGAGGTTGGATGTGTCCTTCGAGCCTGTGCAATGGATTTTTCTGGTGGAGCACAGCATGCCCAGAACTGGCCTCACCCTTTAAACCAAAGGTTCATCTGCCAGGGCCTAGCAAGCTTAGGACGGTGACAGCGAGGTCCTCAGGTTGTAGGTTTGATTTGAGTTTCCTTCTCTAGATGATTGACCTTACAGAGTTAGATGAGCACCATATGCCCGGGTTTTAAATTAGAGTTTTCCTTCTCTTAGGATGGTTGCCAAAAGGCTAGAGAGCCCATCCTACCCATTGATGCTCTTTGTCAGACCCTTCGGTTGTGACCTGTCTGGCATGAGAGGCCCTACCGGTGACTATGCCACCACCAGAACTTCATTAGGGTACGCAAGACTCTCCCCCACAACAAGAGGGCGCCAATGGAGAGGAAATAACATTAATAATAATATTATTAATAATAAAGTCTCTATTTCAGAGTATCCTCAAACTTTGCTGATCCCTGAGTAAATTTTTAATGTGTGTTGCTGCATGTATCCACAGCGTGTGTCATCTTAAAACCACACTAGCAAGCTGCCTTAAATGGTCAGTGCATTAAACTGCATTAAATGGTCAGTGTAGATGTGCTCATGGGATCTGCAGATATTTCTACATTTTATGATTGTAGTACATTTTTTATGTTGGGCAATAGGCCTCACTTTCTATTTCAATTGGGATTCCACCCAACTTGAGGGTCTAAAATGATTATATTGTCCCTCAATTAAAAAATCCTGCTGTCCTAATATTTTTCCCCTTCAGTCCCCAAATTTCCATCACTAAATATTCAATTTGGAGAGTGAAGAAAAAAAATTACAAAGGCGGAATGGTGGTCTTATTTGGGTAGCAGTATCCTCATTTTGCTTCCCATAGCTACTCTCATATACAGTTCTTATAGCCTATTCTAATTATTAGTTCAAATCTTAAGCTTGAATATACTTCTATCTGAAGCGGATTATCTTTTTGAGTAGAATTACACCTTTCCATCTTTCTTAACTCCCCTATCCAATACATTAGAACTGGAGATACCAAGAAGTGAAGCTATTTGTGTTGAAAAACCACTTAGCCCCAAGAAAATCCTAAAACTAGATTTGCTTTTCCTTGAAGATTTTTTTTTAAAATTGCAGAACAGTATCTGCCATTTTGATTCAAATGTTTAGACTCCTTAAAAAAGAACAATGGCATTGTTTTCCCCAAGAAAATTAATTGAGTATTGAGATTTCCATCCAAAATCTATCTTAGACTAAATATGCTGCGTACTAAATTTGCTGCCATCCTGCTCTGGTTATTGCTATATAAATGAACAATGGTTTTGTTTTCTCTCAGATATACAAAGCTTTTAATTGTTTGGAATTCCATATGCTTTGCAGGTGTGAAAAGTCCCTGTGGCTTCATTTGTGCACAGAGTATACATTTCAGGATTAAAGCTGCACTAATTACAGAGGCATAAATTACATTTTTCCTGATTCTTTTTTTAACTGCTTTGGTTTTATGTAACATTGTTACTGCTGACATTTTAGACACTCAGATTTTGAGGCATTGGGGGTGAGGAGTTAATGAAAATTTTACAAGACTTGCTGCCATCACCTCCTGTAATTGCTTCTGCCTGACAATCTTATATTTTCTGCTTCTGTTCGTCAAAATGTAACAGGATGAACTCCTATATTACAGTCAGCGTTGTGAAAAGAAAAAAAATTATAAAGTTATAATCCCCACACAAAATTATACATTAGCGGGAGTGCAGTTAACTGTCTAAAATAAAAATTGCAATTTAATCAATAATAGTACTTTTGTTGCCTTTCTCTGACTTCCTTCTGTATTTTCATCCCATATACTTATGAAACTATTGTGTGTAAATTTATTTGCATTTAAAAAATGTATGGATTCTCATATAGATTTTCCCATTTGCTCAAGTTTTCTTGTATATATATTTTTCAATTGTATCTAATTTTGCCATGCTTTTCTTTTTAAGTGTTTTAATGTATCCAAAATGACTACAAGCCTCAGAAGTGTGTGGATTTCCAAGGCAAGACTCAAAGGTGCAAAATGGCTGTATATTAATACAGAATCTTGAGTGGAATGACATTCCCATCCATCCATCTTCATTTAGCATTTTCCCAGCTCACTTCTAGGAACTGCTATGTGCATGCAGTAGCACATAGGATCAACTTGAAAGCCTAGTATGGACCAAAGGGGACTGCTGATTCCAAGTCCAGCTTAAGTTTGGAATCTAGCTCAATAGTGTTTGCAGGGATGCTCATCCAACATACCTACCTTCTTTGTCCTATGTTTTAGCCATATATATATATATATATATATATATATATATATATATATATGAGAGAGAAGTCAGATGGCCATGTCCCTCCCTTGAAGCTGAAAAATGAGTCTCCCAGCAATGGGGAACACCAGTCGGCAAAAATAACAGTGCTAAGAATTTTCTGCATTTTTCTCTCAGGATTCACAGATAACAGAAAATTGTTTCATGCAGGAATTACAAGGGGTCCAGTTTGGGTCAGAGCAGTCTTTGAAACATCTGTGGCTAACTGCCCCTGAGCCTCCCCTATTCAAGTAATGCCTAGACATTCATAAAGCCAACTACTGAGAACTAAGAATGTCTAGGAAAGACCTGACAAAATATATCTCTGACTGAGGATGTTCTCATCTATTTTTGTTGCATGTGAGGTAGGGAAGGACAATATGCACTTTGAAAGAAAGTCACAGACACTGAAGATTTTGATCTCTGAGAATCTTTAGGTGGAATTAGTCTGTTAGACTATTTCATCTGTGTGCCTCCACCTAGTGCTCAACCTGTATATAAATGAGCATAAAACTGAAAATAAATTCAAACATTTCAGAATGACAAGACCCAGTTACCCTTTTTCCAGAGGAAACTGGATGCAGAAAAATATTGTGACTTTGACATTTCTGAATGTGCACCAAAGTAAAGTGCATTTGAATATTGCTTATATGCAGTACAGAGGCATTTCCTTTTCACCTTTTGCAGCATTATGTGATAACATTCATGTGTTGAAAGAGTTATTGCCAATCAAACAACATAGCTTTTATGTTTCCTGGAAAGTCACTTAACTGTATTGTTTAAGGCTTTCATGGCCAGAATCACTAGGTTGCTATAATTTTGGGGGGCTATATGGCTGTGTTCCAGAAGCATTCTCTCCTGATGTTTCACCTGCATCTATGGCAGGCACCCTCAGAGGTTGTGAGGTTGTGCTCTCATGGAATTGCTTTCCAATTGTGCTTCCATTTAGCCACCTGTGTGTCCATGGCTCCATCTGTTTACAGCCCTCATCAGCTGTTTCAGGATTTTAAAATGCACACATATGCTGGAGCAGTCCACAACAGCATAAAACAATGAATTCCCATGTTTTTCGTGAGCACAGGGATATACAGTGATGCAATTATGCACATTTTTCAGCCAATCTCGGATTTTCAGCATACCCTTTTAACCCATGTTTTTCAGCTGATGATGCAGTTCATGTGCTTTTTTTTACTAGTGTCATCTAGCCACCACCTTTTTTATCCCAGTATCTCTTGGATTTTAGGGTCTGTGTAGAAGGGCCCTCAAAGCTTAGACCCTTTTGTGCTGTCCATAGGGTAAAGAGAATGAATCTCAGGACAAGTGATATGTAAAACTATGATTAATAGTGAGCCCCATTATTTTCAATGGGCAAATAACAGAGCTACCAAGAAGAACGTTTTGCTTGTACAAAACCATGCATCAATAAAACTCTGTATATTGGTTCTGATAATATAGACATCATATTGTGCAGTCATACTGCTGTTTCCCCTCATTTGCTTGACGGGAAGACCTCATTCTGCACCTGGAATTTCAGAAGACCCTTCATCAAGACTCTTTAACAGACAGCTGCAAAGAAAACATCCTGATCATTGCATGCCAAATATAATGTTATAGAGCAAGAAAAATGTGCAAAAAAGGGCAATCAAAACCACCAAGAAGTTGGAGCTACTTCCAAATAAAGAGCTGAGTTGTTTTAGTTTGGGAAGAAAAAAAGAATATAAAATTTGAAGGGCATATTGAAAATTGACACCTTTTCTCTCTCTCTCAAAATACAAAAACCATGATATTACTCAGCGAAACTTGAAGGAGATGGTGAAAGGAAAGCACACATAGAACACACAGATAAACTATGGGATTCACGATCACAAGGCATAGTGACAGGCACCAACTTGGACAGTACTGAAAGGGGATTAGTCAAACTTATGGGAGCTGGGCTAGCAATGGCTATTCATCATGATGATTATATGTTATAAAGGCTGAATTATCCATTATTTTATTTTTGTCAATAAGAACAAATACTTTTCGGGACTGCTGTGAGAAAGTTCCAAAAAAAATAAACCTGTTGCTGTTTGGGATGATCCCCAAAAGATTGTGGAGTTTTTCTGCACAGAAAATGGCAAACGCCTACTTTCTGTGCAGCATATGCTGAAATTGTGCATTTTTCATGCAGAATATGTTTCAAAATATGAAGATTCTCATTCCACTAGTATTTTTCCTCATCAGAATTCCCAACATTCAGGAAACACATTTTTAAAATCTCATTCAGGTATTTCAAATACTTTCCAAGTGTAATTTGTTACTTCCAAAATTAGAAGCAATATTTATTTATTTATTCAATTTTATATTCCGCTCCTCCCTGCAGGCTCGGGGCAGATCACATTTTTTTTGCTGCCATTTTAAAAAATAAAAATATGACTTCCCCCAATATTTATTAATTAATTCATATTTATTTATTGAACAACATGAGTGAGAGTGGAGTTGTCATTAAAAATGACTAATATGATTTTTAAAAGCCCATGCCATGATTATTAAAACTTCTAAAGGTGACAATATGGCATTTCCTTGTATATTTTTAAAAACACACCAGATAACAAGTAAGAGTGTTATTTAAATATGTCATTTCCATCTATTGAAGGGTCTAAATACCCTAAAAGTACCAGATTTCATCTAGTCTTGGTAGCTAAGCAGGACCAGCCCTGTTTAGTACTTAGATGGGAGACAGCTGGGATGTACGTTTTGTTGTACGTTTTCACTTTAAAAGTGTTTATATGTGTCTTTTTGTTGTGTAAACCAATATTGTAAATTGTATTCAGCTCCAATATAATCTTCAACCACCTTCCTGTAGAATTTCTTCCATTCAGTAACGTGACGCAAGACTTTAATGTAATAATAGAACAAATAAATGTTTATTTATGGATTCTCAGGTACATAAAGCGTATTGGTTACACATTATTTTTCTTCACAGTACTTCCTGGATATTGTTACAACCGGCTTATCTTATTATGAATGAATAAAAACTGTTACTATATAACATTCAGAATGGCTTATCTTATGCCAATTTGGTTTGGTAACTTTCTTCACTTTTAAAATGTAATTCTTTTTCAGTCTCCTGACTAGGCACTTATACTCATAGCTTATATTTTCTTCTTATCAGTAATTTAACTGTAAAGAACACTTTTGTTCTCAGTCACACTTACTGATGATTTATATTCAGGTTATCCTTTTATTACCTCAGTTTTGCCACATAAGGCACAATCCTACACTGGGATTTTCTTTCCCCTAGCTCACAGGCTAGACTCCAATTCAAAATGGTTCCTTTAAATACTTTAAATATCAAGGCTGAAGACATAAGCTTAGAATAGGACCGTCTTCACTCCAGCTCTCATACAGCCAGAGACTTCTTCCCTTTAGCCCATCCAGCTAAAGACTACCTCATATTTTAAAGTATCCTTCTTCTCCTTTCAGTTAGTTCAGCTCTTTTTTCCTCCTAGCTAAACTGAAATGGATACATTTCTACTGCTATGGCAATGCATCAACCAATCAGCTGTAGCCAACTCCTGCCTGCACCTGACATATATCAGCATTACAAAATATAGTTAAACTTTCTTTAAATTAGTAATTCCGTTACAACAGCCAACAAAAAGCAGGTGCTGTAGGCTATATTTCAAAGGAAGGAACTGGCAAAATTACCTTGAGTGCTTTTTGCTTAATAAAATTCATGGTGTCATCATATCAACAAGTAACATGAAGAAACACATGCACACATACTGTATATTGATCTCTGGAGCAGAAACAACAAAGATTTGTGTGGTGCTTATATATTGGTCAATTTGTTTAGTTAAATAGCACATGTAATTAAAATAATACATAGTCATAGTTTGAGGAGTTTATAGTTTAATAGTTGCAGTTAGTAAGTAGTTAGTAGTTGGCAGTGTGTTATGTGTCTTTGTATTATATGTATTATTTTCATCAATATGTTTATTTTAGCTACCGTGTTAGATAGGGCTTGAGCTGATCCATTGTGGCAATTCTTACAAGCTTATGGCCGGTATATCTATAGCAGTGTTTCTCAACCAGTGTGCCGGGGCACACTAGTGTGCCGTGAGCGATCATCAGGTGTGCCGTGGGAAATTGGAATCTCCAGGAACGGGGGAGGGAGAATCTAGTGTGTTGAAGTATAAAAACCCTAAGAAGCCTACCTCGATAAAGGCACAAAATTACAACCCCCCCCCCCGTTGTCTACTTGGTGTCTCCTTCTCCATGCATTGGGAAGGCCCGCCTCCCTTTCCCCAAGTAGAGACCTCATCTTGCCTCCTGGGGGTTCTGTGTGGGAAGTTTGGCCCAGTTCTATCATTGGTGGAGTTCAAAATGCTCTTTGATTGTAGGGGAACTATAAATCCCAGCAACTACAACTCCCAAATGTCAAGGTCTATTTTCCCCAAACTCCATCTGCGTTCATATATGGGCATATTGAGTATTCATGCCAAGTTTGGTCCTGATCCAATATTGTTTGAGTCCACAGTGCTCTATAAGTGAACTACAACTCCAAAACTCAAGGTCAATGCCCACCAAACTCTTATAGCATTTTCTCTTGGTTATGTGAGTTCTATGTGGGAAGTTTGTGTCTTTCTGCCATTCCTTCCAGGATATCTATGTTGAGTTCATCAAAACAGGCCCAGGTTTCACACTGAATGTATAAATACATTTTAAAAGCATATTAACTATATGTATTACTGGCTTAGAGTGTCATTTTGTGTCATTTTGGTTGGTAGTGTGCCCCAGGATTTTGCAAATGTAAAAAGTGTGCCGCGGCTCAAAAAAGGTTGGGAAACACTGATCTATAGTACCACAAGTTCATAAAACTAATATTAGTCACTATTACAAATAGTAAGTCATTAGAAAACCAATTTTAACTCATACCTATTTATTAGTGTCCTCTGAAACTTTGTGGATATTAAAATATATGTTTACAAATTCAGATGATATCTCAAGTCCCTAATGGCTCAGTTTTAGCCGTGTTTATTTAGAATTAAATCCATTTATATTCAGTAAGACCTGTTGCCTAGTAAGTGTGTTTAGGATTTGGGTTGCACTCTTAGGAACACACAAAATCCCTAGATAAGTGCACTGACTCTTTGGCCATGAGTTTCTAGCTAAGTTTGTACTCAGCCTCCAATGTCATGTATGTTTGACTAGTTTCTGAAGAATGAACTTTCACATCAGAAGATGCTATACTTTCAACCTTGTTACATGACTGCTGGAATCGCTCCACTTCATTGTGAGGCTTTGCTCAGATCCAGGTGAAGAATCATGGAGCGTGCAGCTTCCCCCCTTGATTCTACGGCAACACAGGAAGCCTCCCATGTTGCTGTGTTGCTTCACCCTCCTTCACCCATGGAGCCATGCCAGTGTCATCTGATGGATGCTGGCCAGCTCCATGGGTGACCTGGTCTAAAATTGGCACATGCCACTGAAGAGGTCCTTTATGTTTTAATGAACTGGTATCATTTTCATTTAATTGTGTTTCAATATTTGAATATGCTTTGTGTTTCCATTATATTTCAAAGTCCAACCTATTATGTGATCCCTGGTGTCCCATTTTGCAGAGAAAATGGATTATAAATTCAATAAACGAACAAACATACTGGTATTGCAACATTACTATGTCTCTTTTAGTTTAGAAAAGATTCTATATCTTGGAATGAACCTGAGACTGTATGACGTTCTTATGCTGTCTTATGTGTTAACTTCTAAAATGCCCCTTCTTTTGCAAGTCAGTTAAATGTTCCTCAGCAATAGGCATCACAGCACATGGGTAAAACCGATCCATATGTGGGTGAGGGGTAAATCCCAAGCTGTGAGCCATCACCAACTGTCAACCACCTCAACAAATCAAGCAGACATCTGTGGCTTATCAAACAAGAAGCATTTTCCTCCCTACAATAATCTCCACTAGGCCTGCCTCAGCTTTCATTTCAAAAGACTTGGCATTATATCTTCTGCACAAAACATTGTCTGATTTCTTGAGCTGCAGCTGGTTCTGACGACTGTCTTTGAAATCTGAGCATGTCACAAAAATATTGCCTGCTTGCTGCAAGCAGTCTGCAAAGGGAGAGAGGGTGTTAATTATCAGAGGAGATGGGGTCGGAAAAGGCTCCATTTGGTTCCTTTGGATGCGTGAGACTTGGGAGGGGCATTCTCCCCCTCCCCAACATCTTCCTTTCCTTTTAAAAACCAACTCAATGAGATTGCTTTAAGTGGCCATTAAAGAGTTTTGATCTGGGTGCAACACACGTGCCAGCCGTTCTTCACCCATCTTCTTACTGTCAAGCTTGTCAAATGATGACATGATCGGTACTGAAGGAATCCCTTGTTTTGCCTTCAAAGGATGTGTTCCAGTTGGAGAAACCATGGCTGTGAAGCATAGAGAGTACCAACTGTCAAACAGTGGCCTGTTTTACTCAGGAGTAATTTCCATTGTGTTTCATGAGTCTTCCTCCTAGATAAAATGCTCTCAGCTTGGCCTTCATTTTGAAAGACTGGAAGAGGTCAGTGTTCTCTGCAGCAGTAAAGTGGAAATGTGTTATTAGCCATGTGGGAGGTCTTGTCTTGCTGTCACCATCACAAGTTAGAACTAGGACTAGCATTAGGGTCATGTTAATCAAAAGCTTCCTTCCTCATTCCTGGAAGAGGAAACACCTGAGGTAATGAGATTGATAATCCTCATGTGTCCTCAAAGAGTCTCAAGATCATTTTTTTAATATTGATTTCTTCTGCCACAAATACATTGTACACTCTACCAGATCCATTTTATGAAGTGAATATAATAAATATTTTATATAATTATTTGAATTCCTTAAAGCAATCTATGTCATGTTTAAGCAACAATAGTGCACAATGTGAAATTATTGAACTAACCATTGAAGAGAAGGATGCAGCATTGGTATTTAAATCATTATCATTTACTCCAAAAGCTTGTCAAGGAAAAGAAATTTCCTGTTCAAATGTGAGGGGGGAAACCTATTAAGTAAAATTTGCTTTGATGCATTTATATTTTAAAACATGAAAGTTCATTTGAAAGGGATAAAACTTTACATTGCTATATTGTGTTGTGCATATCCTTTTAAAGATAATATATACCCTAGTCTTTCAGTTAACTGGCACCCATGGGGATTGGTAGGTGCCCAAAATGTAGTTCTGGTTGCATAAGGGTTACTATTAAATATGGATAACTAAATAACTAAAACTATACACCATACTATACCATACCACAGCATAAACTCTGTATTGACTTGATATTAATTAAAAGCAAATTATATGTTTATTTTATGTGGCATCAAATTGCTGCCTATTGTAAGGCCGTTCAGAGTCCTCTTCAGGATGAGAAGGGTAGGGTATAAATACAGTAAATAAATAACAAAGAAATACATCCAACACAACACAGCTGGAGTCACTTCCAACACAATGGGTGTCATCCATACAGGATCATACTGCATCTCATAGAAATCTGTCATCCTATTTGTCGAAGATCATCCTGTTTGTTTTTAAGGTTTTTTATTTGTTTTACTGTAATTGTTTTTGTTAAGCTCAGCAACCTACTCAAATAATTTACAAGGCAATACAGTGGTATGTGTGTGTATACACCATGCACTTGATACCCTTCTCTCCACTTCTTTCAATACTACAAGAATATATCACCCAAATCTGTTCTCTGCTTGCAATTAGTCACATCTGATTAATACTGGATGGCATGGAAATAGCACTAAAATATTGCAATCTTTACCTGTAGCTTTTGGGAAGCAGGGGATATTGCCCACTATGAGTGAAAAAAGTCAACAGACAGAACATATGAAGGGGGAGGGGGGGCTAATGGTATTTATAGTTATAGCCCTTCTTCCAAGCCTGCTCCAGCTGTCTCAAGGCAGAATGATATAAAACACATAAGTCCATTGTGTTTTGCAAGAGAGTCTCCATATGTTTTCATATCACATTTTAAAAGTCACAATATATTTATGTCTACTGCACACATGCCATGAATGAGTTAGAAGATATCTTCAGGCTCAGAATACATACGCAGTCCATCACAGAACTAATTCCTTTTTGTCACACTCACAAATTATGTCAGATGCTCAGTTACCACTGTCAGAAGTAGTAATTTTCCTTACTTAGTACAGTGAGACTTGAAGGAGACTGACTCTTACCTAGAATCAAGCCCTTCTTTTAGTGCTTTGACAAAAGGCTGTTTTAATAGTCAGTAATATATTTATTTTAGTCAATAGTACATTGATAAATACTTACTGTGTACAATCAAGTACATCCAGAGGCAAAGAGCACATCTATACTGACCACTTAGATCAGTCAGCCCTGTGTGGCTGCATAGACCTCAAGGCCGATCCAGGTTAACCCAGGCAAAGCTGCTTCATGCAGATTTACCTCCAAGTTAACCTAACTCAGGGGAAAACCTGAATCCTAAAGCAGGATTTGGGTTCTCACCAGGGTTAGGGAAAGTATAGACAACTGTCATTGGTTTCTATGTGGAACCAGCTAGAGCTGTTTCAACAGCCATCTCATTCTCCTCAGGTGGATCATGAATTTGAAAGAGTTACCACCACCCCATCTCACCATGTTGTGGCTGGTTACAGCTGTGACACAGACACCTATCATATTCTTGGGGTCCATCAGCCTTTTGGTGGGTCTCATGACTCACGAAGGAGACTGGGAGGAGGGAGAGAGGGAAGTCCCTCCTCCTTTTTCCCTATCTCCTTCATGAGTCACGAAGCCCACTGGTCTCCTGCCCAGTATCACCAAATTGTGTCCTGCACATCTAGGCAGTATGGATTCTCTGCCACCAAGGTGACTCAAGCAGGCTTGAACCCAGTGTCTGGTGGCCCTTCCACACAGCCCTATATCCCAAAATATCAAGGCAGAAAATCCCAGAATATCTACTTTGAACTGGGTTATCTGAGTCCACACTCAGAAAATGTGGGATTTTTGCCTTGATAATCTGGGATATAGGGCTGTGTGGAAGGGCCCTGGGATTCTGTGGAGAGTTTTAGCGTCAGTGTAGAACCACGCAAAGATGTATTTCTTGCATGTTTTGCATTCAATACAGGAAACAACCTCATACAAAGTTGGACTATTTGGACTGTAATCTAGTATTGTCTGCATTGACTGGCAGCTCTACAGAGTCATAACAGTGAGGTTTTTCACACAGTCTATTTTCTTTATCCTTTTAAAATGAAAAAGCAAGAAAAGCTGGGATTGCTATGTGAAAACATGTGCTCTATCCCAAAGCCACTAAGCTGGTATGGGTAGCTAGGAGACGAAAAGCAACACACACAATGGCTAAAGTTTCCCCACTCTACTTATTTCTGCCTTTGTTTTAGTGCACCACACAATGATACAACTCAGATTTCACTTTAATTACTATGGCTGCATCTTATGGAATCCTAGAGGAGTACTCTGGCTGAGAATCCTGAATGTCTCTCCCTCAACTGCATGTGCCAGGATGAAACCATTTCAGTTACAGTAGAATAGTAGTGCAATAGTTGTGTAGTGTAGAAGGGCTCCAGGTGGTTTAGAACTTCTTTCATGAGCTAGTGACAGGTATTGAAGAAGAGAGACTAACTAAAAAAACGTATCTAATAAACAGAGTTGAATTATAGCAGACGAGGAATAGTCTGAGTGTTGGATCAGAACTGTTAGAATCATTCAGCCATAAAAACCACTGGGTAATATTGGGCAAGTCACACTCCCTCAGCCTCAGAGGAAAGCAGTAGGAAACCCCTCTTAACAAATATTGGGGAGAAAACCTCATGGTAGGTTCACCTTAGGGTTGCCATACGTTCGCAATGAGTAATGACTTGAAGGCACACAACTGTTTGTTTATCCGTCTATCCATCCAGCCATGCACAGACCATACTTTTAATTACTTTCTACACTTCTTGCCTTCAAGAATCCTACTATTGCTGTAGAAGCAAGTACCATTGAATTAAATTCATTTGACTTTATAGAATGGTTCCAGGTGCACAAATTTCAGTGGTTGCACAGGGTTTCGTTATACATCATGGTTTTCCATTTGTTTAATTAAAAGCCTCCAAATTTACATACAATATTTGTTTAAATTGATTTATCCAGTTTAATGAATGGAAATCCAGGACATACAGTTATCTACACAACTGAACACAGTTATCTCTGTGTTGTGATAGTTATATTTTAAATCCAGAGTATTCATTACTCCCGTTATATTTAGTGACATTTATTCACGTATAAGAAATATAGGACTGCAACCTTACCCTGAAATCATATCCCCATAGTAGGGTGAACACAGTAACATTTACTTCTAGGTAGTTCTCTACATGATTGCGCTTTTAATCTGATAATAAACATGGCTTCTAAACTATTCAAAACTCAACCTACCTTTTTATTTCAATAGTTTTTTTAAAGAACAGCATAAATCATTTCTTTAACCAGACTGCATACTGTCTTCAATTCCTAGTAAATACAATGAGCCTTCCATAGCCACAGATTCTGCATCCACAAATTTTACCATCTAATGCTTGGGATTTTTTAAAATTCAAAAACAAACTTTGATTTTGCCATTTTATATAAAGTACACAATTGCATACAAATGGACTTGGGTATCCATAGGTGTTCATATCCACAGGGGATGCTGGAACCAAACTCCAGAGGATACAAGAGGCTCACTATATGATGTGACTTTGAAAATTTTTAAAAAGATCAGAAATTAATCTCCTTTAAAATTATACTTTGAATTTTCAAATCTTACCAGTGTTTTACAATTCTGGCAGGACAGGGATGCACATGCTGAACACTTTGATGGGAGGAAGTAACACAGATGGTGTCATGAGTTGATGTTAAATACTCTTAATCCTAACCTTTCAGTGGCAGGGTCTCATGCTGATTTACACTGCAATGTATTTATTTATTTATTTATTTATTGTTCGTTCTTATATTCCGCTCCTCCCAGCAGGCTCGGGGCGGATCACAAAAGATATACATGGGCAACATGCCCTACAGTTTAAAATATAATAACAAAAACCACATTAAAACCAAAGTTACATCGACCAATACGGATGTGAGGACATGACATAGTTCTTAAACCGATGTGCCTAATTAAAGGCCAGGTCAAAGAGGGCCGTCTTGCACGCCCTCCGAAACGGGGCTAGTTCAACAATAGCCCGAACATTATCTGGGAGGGCGTTCCAGAGCACCGGTGCCGCCACAGAAAAGGACCTTTGTCTGGTCGTCGATAGGTGGCAGGAGCGGACTGATGGAATTAATAACAGATTCTGCTCATCTGATCGCAGTGATCTCGGGGGCAAATACGGGGTAAGGCGGTCCTTCAAGTACGCAGGCCCTAGGCCGTGTAAGGCCTTAAAGGTCAATACCAGCACCTTGAAGGCAATTCGGTACTCAATAGGGAGCCAGTGCAGTTGCCGAAGGATAGGAGTAATATGCTCTCTCACCGGCACTCCTGCCAGCAAGCGAGCAGCGGCATTCTGCACTAGCTTGAGTTTCCGGATTGTCGACAAGGGAAGGCCAACGTAGAGGGCGTTACAGTAGTCTAATCTCGAGATGACCGTCGCTTGGATTACCGTGGCCAGGTCGTCCCTGGACAGGTAGGGGGCCAGTCGCCTGGCCTGACGGAGGTGGTAAAATGACGTCCTACTGACCACGGAGACCTGGGCCTCCATGGTCAGTGAGGAGTCCAACATCACCCCTAAGCTCTTAACTGACGGCGAGGATTAAGCCTTTCGCCGTCCAGGGTAGGCAACCGGCACCCACCCAGCCCAGGCCGCCCGGCCATAGGATCTCCGTCTTCGATGGATTCACCTTCAGCCGGCTGGCACGCAGCCAACCAGTCACGGCTTCGAGGCATAGATGGAAACAATCGGGTACGGAGTCCGGCCTGCCGTCCATTCTCAGCAGGAGCTGGGTGTCATCTGCATACTGATAACACTCCAGACCAAAGTCGCGAGCCAACTGAGCCAGGGGGCGCATATAAACGTTGAATAACAAGGGGGAGAGGATGGCCCCCTGGGGGACCCCACAATTAAGTGAGAGTCTCCCGGAGACCTCCCCCCCTCCACACGTTGTCCCCGGTCCCGGAGGAAGGAGGCCACCCATTGAAGGGCAGTCCCCCCAACCCCAGAGCCGGCTAAACGGTGGGTCAACAGTGCGTGATCTACTGTGTCGAACGCTGCTGTCAGGTCTAACAAGACAAGCAGTGCTGATCCACCCTGGTCCAGTTGGCGGCGAATCTGGTCTGTAATGGCGACAAGCACAGTCTCCGTCCCATGCCCAATACGGAAGCCGGACTGGAAGGGATCAAGTCCAGCTGTGTCGTCTAGGAACTGCTGCAGCTGATCCGCTGCTGCCCTCTCAATTACTTTGCCTAGGAAAGGCAAGTTGGAAACAGGCCTGTAATTGGAGGGGCGAAGGCTCTAAGTTCGGCTTTTTCAGCAGCGGTTTCACCATGGCCTCTTTTAACCCCCGGAAGACTCCTTGCTCAAGGGAGCTATTTATGATCGTGCCCAGGGGGCCTCGCAACCCCTCTCGGCAAGATCTAACAAGCCAAGAGGGGCACGGGTCGAGGGAGCAAGTAGTTGGTCTAGCTGCAGCTAGTAACCCATCGACAGCTGCTGCGTCCAGCAATTTAAAACGGGTGAAGGTGGGCCCACCGAGTGGCGGCGGAGTCTCGAGTTCGCTAACTGTATCAATAGTGGCCGGAATGTCCCGGCGGAGAGACGAAATCTTGTCAGCAAAAAAGTTCTGGAAAGCCTCGGCTGAAGGAGCCAAACCCTTATCATTTGGGACAGTTGGGATTGTTGTCAATGACCGAATTACCTTAAACAATTGAGCCGGGCAAGAACTGGCTGACTCTATCAAGGAAGAGTAGTAACCCTTTTTTGCTTCCTTGATAGCTTGCTCATAAACCTCCTTAAATTGCTTATAAGCTGATTTCGACGCTTCGTCACGGAAGCTCCGCCACACGTCCTCTAGTTGTCTCTTTCTCCGTTTCATCGCCCGCAACTCCTCGGTGTACCACGGCGAGCGATTTCTACGGGGAAGGAGAGAACGCCTGGGGGCGATCTCGTCTAGGGCCATGGAAAGACTGGCATTCCAGTGTTCCACTAAGCCGTCGACCGAGTCGCTGGGGGGTTCCCAGGCCCTTAGAGCATTCAGGAACCTAGTGGGTTCCATAAGTCTCCTTGGGCGAACCAAAATAGGTTCTGCACCCTTACCGGGAGGAGGGGCCAGACCCAGCCGGACTTCCAGGACACTGTGATCCGACCATGGAACCTCCGTGATGGAGGTTAGGATCACCTGAATTCCAGCAGCGAAGATCAGATCTAACGTATGTCCTGCATGGTGCGTAGGGCCGGTCTTACATAGTGAGAGTCCGAGTGCCTCCATGGTAGACACCAGGTCCACGGCTGCAGTTGACGGGGAGGTGGTGTCGGCGTGGACATTGAAGTCCCCCAGAACAATAAGTCTGGGGAACCTCAATGCCCACTCCGCAACCACCTCCAGCAGCTTAGGCAGACTTCCTGCCGGTGCGTCGGGTGCACGGTACACCAGCAGGAAGGCTACACTCTCACCCAGATCCCATACCAGGCCCGTACACTCCATCCCAGGGATGTTCGCTGCTGGAATCGTCCTGGAATTAATAGATTCTCGGCTGAGGATGGCCACCCCTCCCCCCCGCCTCTCGGTCCTCATCTGATAGCTGGCCACAAACCCCGGGGATGTTAACTCGTGCAGAATAACCTCGTCACCTTCCTGGAGCCATGTCTCCGTGAGACAGGCAAGGTCGGCCTTCCTTTCTGAGAGGAGGTCCCTGATGGTCGCTGACTTATTCCGCACGGACCTAGCGTTGGCCAGTATCAGAGTTGGAGGAGAGGAAGAAGGGAACTCCCCATCTGCGTGCTTTGGGATAGCACGTAGGTCAGAGGGAGGACGAGCCTTCCGTCGGCTCCTCCGCTCTATCTCATAAGACCTATGGCTACCATCCCTATTACCCCTACCCGAGATCACGCGTATGGCCCGCCCCTGCCCAACCCTCCCTGACGACTGGACTAGGTGTTCAGCTCCCTGCCCGTCCTCCGAAAAGGGCGGGGGTGCTGGTATTGTTCAGTTGGTCCTTGGCCAGGTTGATTTAAGGGGTGGGAGAACGTATAGGGGGAGTCCGCAGAAGCCCTACGGCTGCAGTTGTTGAAAGTTGCCCCCCAAAACGTCCTGGTTCTGTATCTCCCACTTCCTGGCTTGGTGGTAGCCGTATGGAAGGAGTCCATGATGTTAGTATCGTCCTCCTTCCATCCTGATGGCAGCCCCAGGGATAGTCTCCTCCTAAGGGCTGGCCTCACCTCAGTCTGGGAGTTGCAATCTCCTGCCTTAGGAGCAGGGCTTGCTGCTTCCCTCTGGGATCCCAGGTAGACAGGGGGGGTAGGTTGGGCCAGCCTTTGTTTTGTCCGGGATTCGGTGTTGGCAGATCTTCTTAGTGGGGCTATAGAGCTACCTGACTCCAGATGGCGCTGTCCAACTTCTGATGGAGGTATGGAGCCTCCCGGCTCAGGGTGGCGCTGTCCGCTTTCCCTCTCCTGGGAACCCCCTCCCTCCCGAGGGAGGTGGGCGGGGGGTGGTCCAGCAGCAGAGGGGGATGCGCCCAAGGGGGTTGGAGAAGGCCTACGTCTACGTCGCCGGCGATGATGTCGGCGCCTCCGTCGGCCCCTCCTTCCCAGGTCGTTTCCTTCCCGAAGGTGGGAGGTCAAAGGCTCAGCCAGCGTCACTTCCCTTGAGGTGCTCTCCTCCTCCCTTGGGACGTCAGCTAAAGAGGTGGGTACCAGGGCTCTTCTCTTCCGGCGCCTTCGCTGGTTACGGGTGCGCCTGCGCTTTAGGGCCTCCTCCTCCTTCTGCAGTGGGGGGGGGACACATGGCCTCCCTGGGCGTCCCCAAGGTCGCGCGCCATCTTAGCTCTCGCCCCCAGCTCATTCCTGATTGAGAGCGAGAGGGAGGCGCGTCGTGGCCGAAAATAGGCCGGGCGCTCCAGGATCCGATCGATGTCAAAGGCGTCGTCTTCCTCTGCCCTCGGCTGCTGGTTAGTCGCTTCGTCTCCTGGTTCCAGCTGTTGGTCAGTACGGTGGTTCCCTGGTATCCGGTGGGCCGATCATGGGCAGGAGTCTGGATTGAAGCCTGCCTGGGCGATCGGGCAATCCGGACCAAAGAAGCAGCCCACTGGTGGTAGAGTTCGTCCCTCCCCCGATTCACTCCGCTCCTCTTGGGGATCCACCAGTTCCGCCAGCTCTCCCGAGCCCTCCATCTGGTCCTCCGCCTGGACATCCCAGGAGTGGTCCCAGAGAAGGTCGGGGGAGCAGCAGGGGCTGGGGCTCGGGGTTCGGGGTGCTGTTTCTCCTCTTTCCCCCTCTTTCTCCACCTCTTCTGTCTCCGCTCTTCCCCTCCCTTCACGGAGTGCGCCATCGGCAGTAGGATATCCATCCTCTAAGAGTGGGGGGGGGGGTGTCCGTCCCAGGCACCAAGGCGAGCCGCAAGCGACCCCCAAACTCCTTGAGCTGGGCCTCTAGCCGGTCGAACTCCTCCTGAAGGTGCCATAGGGGTAGCGAGCCCATCAACGTACTCACGGGGACCCGCACCTCCTCCTGGCGATCCGGTTGTTCACGGGAAGAGGGGGATGGCATGGGCAGCTCAGAGGCCCCCTGTATCTTCAGTTCAGCCTCCAAAGCCACACAGTATTGATAGAAGTCCTCATCATCCTCCCACAGGGGACCCACACCGGCCCCTTTTGGGGAACGGGGGTCAACCCTTACCTGGGGTAGGTCTTTCCTTGGGATAAAAACAGCTCCAGGGACCCCAGGTCCAGATATTAGTGTGCGCGGGCAGAGCGCTCCTGCAGGCTGCTCTTGCACCGGCGCCATCTGGAACATGGAAGCTTCAACATGTCACCAAGTTCCCACATTTGCAAGGCATTCCTGGTTCAGTGCAGTGTCAGGAAACACAATCTCACAAAGCATGATTTTTTGTCTTATATTTGCTTGTCCTTAACAAAGGAATGATTATTTTCTTTATAGCATTTATTTTTAAAACATCATGGTTGTGATGCCTTAAATGGATAATCTGTTATACAAACTAATAGGAAACAAGATAGATCTATACAGTAGTTCTTTCTTCAGAGTGTTATCCCCCAAGATACTACGGCCCTGTACTATAATCCAAAAGACTAGCTTTACTCAATACACTGCAGAGCAGCCTGGGTAGACTTCAAAGAGGCTGACTATTGACATATGAATTCCATATCACCTCAGAGGTTCTATGTACCAATTTCTTCCATAATTAGGCTCAGCAAGGAGAGATGTGAAATTATTATTTTAATATTAGGCTCTCTTTTATCTTTGAGCAAGAGCATTTGTTTTGGCACCGGCAAGACAAACCTTAATAAACTGATTGGCAAACAGTATGTTTTAGCAATGAAAACGATACCCGAATGGGGATTAGAATATAAGGAATTGAGAGATTTAAGAAAGGATGTGATTTACAATGTCTTAAAGGAAGATAAGCTTCTACATCTGTGATTGCCTGGTTGTCTAATATTTTTAATTGATTATTAGAGCTAATAGGTTTATTGTTTCATGTGAAGAAAAGCTGCTTTATTTTTGGTTTTTCATTTCTGTTAATTGACAGACTATATAGACATGGATACTTTGTGTAGGTTTTGGCTTTCTTATAGTGTGTTCATTTTGTTAGGCTCAGACTGCTAAATTAGGTCCAAAGAAGAATATATCAGTTTGTACACCTGCCATTCTGTGTAGTAAAACACTGCTCATCTAGTATGTTTCTTTTTATGTACACATAGTTTTATTTTCTTTTAGATTTTGGGTTCCAGAGGCCACTGAGCATCAAAAGTGAATAGTTCACTGCAACAGCTTGGAAAATAGGTCTGAAAGGTGGTGGGTCAACATGAGTGCTGATGGAGGAGTGGGACATTGTTGTCTTGGCTCCCTTAGAGAAGCCCAATGACACTGTGTTCCAACTCTTGTAAAAAAAAGGGGGGGGTGGATGTAGAAACACAGGCTTATGGGTTGAAGATGGACTACTGTTTTTAGGCATAGTAAAACATGGCGAAGTCAGAAGAATCATGTTATTTCAGTATATGGGTATGCCCTCCAAGAGCTCCAGCATTCTTAGCTTTACCCCTCTACAAGTTCCATGATTGTGCTTTTCTTTTTCACACCATACAGCAATATTTGACAAAGTGAAACAGAGGCAGGCAAATGTGTTAGGGTCAGGGCCCAATTCCTCCCAGTCACACTGCTGTGGCACCCTCTTTTTACACACAGCAAGCATAAATACATTTTTTTCTGTGCCAACCTTCTCAAAATGGTGACAGGAAGCAAAATCATGTTTCTCCCAGTTATGTTTTGAGAGGGACTGCAGAAAAATGGAGTAATTTGAAGGTTGTTTGCAGTATTGGGGTGCTTACCATATATTTGGGGTTTTTATGATTTGAGCACCTAAAATAAATGCCCCCCCTCTCTCTGTGCGTGTGCATGTGCGTGTGTGTGTGTATCTGTCTATCTATCTGTCTATCTATAGAAGGAGTTAGAAAGTCATGGGCTTTTAGGGCTCAAAAGTGGGGACCAAGACTGTTGCATACAATGTACGGATCACATTTTTCCCACACCATAAATTAAAATTTCATATAGATGAATGTTCTCTGGTTTCAGATTGCTTGATATATACCCATCAGTTAAACAAATATTTCATATATTCACATCATTTCAGCTCATTCTTTCATCTGCAATGCTGGATTGTGAATTTACCGAGTGCGACTGTCGGTCTCTGGGACCAAAAAACATGGATCTCTTTAATAAGCCTAAGAAGAATAGGACCTTTGCTTGAGCTCTGAGGTTATGCAAAAGTCTAATCCAGGATGATTTCACACCCCTTACTTCATACAGTTCAGACTCTTTTACTCATAGAACAGCAACTAAAGTGTCATTTCCCCCATTTCAATCACTCTAAGCCCTACAGTCACAACCAGAAAGAAGTGAACTGTACTTCCACTTCATTTAAATATTGACTAACCTAAAGCCACATAGATCTCCAAGGAACATAGGTGTGACTAGCTCAATCCAGATATACCTCATCATGATGAAATATTCTCTGTCTCTATTTACCAAACTGGTGCAAATTCACTTTCCCTTCAAATGCTCACTCTGATCAAAACATGACCCTTCAGTGCTAGGATATGCAATACATAGGTCATGCAGTAAATCCAAAGATGTGTTATGATACTCTCTGCATTTTGCAACTGTTACCCAAGAAAATGAAACACCAGCCTTTCTGTCCTTTTTTTTTACTTCTGCCTCATCAGAAATAACACTTCAGTTGAAAAAAATAGATATATCAAAACCCACACACATTTCCTGAAGTGCTTACACATCATGACTCAACAACAGGAATGCAAGAAAACAGTTGGTGAATGATGGGGTCAGTGGGGTGATAAAATCACCCTGGACTTTAGTCCACATGGGAAGGGATTCAGCACTAACTGCCAATATTTGAATGTCTCATCATTGTATGCAAGGATGAATAGTCTCTGTACTTTCTGTCCTCTTCACTTTGGGAGAAAAGTTTGAACATCCCAAAGTGCTTTAGTTGATTATTCTGCATCAAAATAATGCAGAAGGTTTTTTTAATGCAAAAAGAAAAAAGAGTTTCTCACATGTAAAATGTGTCTCCATACAGATTGCAAAAACCTGGTGCCACTGCAAGAAAAGCAGGGAACATAGGTTGAGGTACACATTATTACTGTAGTACACTATTTCTGAAGTTTGCAAATGAGAAGCCTGTGAAGAATAAGGCAATTATTCTTCAGCCTTTTCTGTTTGGCATCCCTTGTGCTGGTAGATCTTTTGCTATTGATTAATCTTAACTAGAGTAGATCCATTGAATCAGGGCCGTAGCCAGGATTTTGATTGGGGGGGCTGAGTTTGGTTCGGGGGGGCTGAGACTGGGTGGAAGAGGGTCTACCCTAGCAAACCTTTTGTATTGTTATCCCAATAACCCCATGAATGTGGGATATAATGAGCATGGTGATCAGATCATGATATGAATAAACATAACAGTATAAATAATGTACCAGTAAGGCCTTCTCGCGGACCATCCTGAGAGTTTCGGGGTGAAGCCCCCCTAAGCCCCCCTGGCTACATGCCTGCATTGAATCAATCGTTGAATCAATCTTAACTAGAGTAGATCCATTGAATCAATTGTTGATTGATAAGTCAACAAATAGGCAAATCACACTACAATTACTCTAATCCAGTTGGAACTAATAATAGGATTAAAGCTATCACATGTGATTTGAAGGCACACGTTTAAACTGAATCAAAATTCTTACAAATGCATTTAAAATAATGCAACCAAAAGCAGAAAATTAGTAGTCAATTGCATTAGTTCAGCATTTTCTCTTGCTCTGACCATAAGCACAATTTGATTTCTCAGAAACCAAGCTGAACATTACAGCAGGACTAAAGGAAATAATGACTCATTAAGCTCTCCGAGGAAGAGCTGTACAGAAAACTCTCCTAGGAACCTAGCTCTATGGAAAATAATTTGTACTTGGTAACCTGATAATGTCAGCAACCCAAGTGGCAAACATTGCTTGAAGAATTTATGGAGGCACATTCAGTGTTTAAACTGCTTAGCTACTCAATAAAGAGCAGCTCTGCATTTGACCATCCTGTAATCAAGCAAATAGTCTTTGAAAGATAAAATAGCTTATCTGAAAGTAAGGAGTTGTTCACATTGAGGTTCAGAAGTGTTTCCACTGTGCTGCTTGGTGCTGCCGGCATGCTGTTGGCATGCTGCCATCACGAAGTCCCCCAGAGCCCATAAAATGATGCAGGACTACTTCTGGTGGGGCTCCATTGGGTTCTGTGCAGGCAGCATGCTGGCAGCGCTGAGAAGCAGAGCCCATAACTCTCCTCCTGAGAGTGAGTCAATGCCCCTGCTTTGTTGTTATCTAAAGATCTGTGCACGGCCTTTTATTTAAGTTACCTACATTCCTAGCAAGCTACAAACATCTAAAGTTTAAATAGCATTTATTAAAATTTAAAGAATATCTCTGCTTTAACCACACTTCCACAGCTGCAACTCTATCATGTAATGAGTGCCAGCATAATGTAGCAATTTGAACCCTGAGACTATGACTCTGGAGACCAGTTTTTGATTCTATGCTCAGTCATAAAAACCCATCAGGTGACCTTGTACTAGCCATACACTCTCAGCCCCAGAAAAAAAATTCATCTCAAGGTTACAATAAGTTAGAAATACTCCATCATGTGGCTTGTCAAACTTTTGAGATAAGCCACTACACCACACACATGTCCGGATGATACTTGTGAAACCAAAGAAGTTGGGGGAAATGAGTTAAGCCATTCTAAGCATTGTAGCTCTTTTATAAAATGCTGGTACTACTGAACCAGTCCTTGCTGTCCAGTTCATCAAAGAACTGTTGCTGTTTACTGTAAAGGAGTACCCAGTACTCCTTCTTAGTCTTCACCATACCAACACAACTTTGTATTGCTTTACTTCTTGTTTTTTGTTGTTGTCCAGATTGGTTAAGGTCTTCACACACTTCTCTAATCTTCTCAATGCAATTCTGACTTGTGCACTTTGCTCTCCATAATCCCCTCCTAAAGGTAGCAGAAGCTAGACAGCAAGCAATGCACAAGGGGGTGGTTTTAACTCCCCCAAGGAAACCAGAGAAGAAGCTTCTTTCACAATGTCTGGCTGTGAAGATCAAACTTGGCTTCCTCTTTTTTCCCCTCACTAAGCTATCTATCACTAAATCAAAGTGTAAGAAAAACCAGCTATACCCACCAGGGGATGAACCTATTTTAGGAAAGAATGGATGACACTAGTTGGGTAATTAGAGGAACATGACATCCAGTCTTGCCATAACTGAAATATCTCACATGCCTCAAAAAACTTAGAGTAGGCTTGAACTTTTATATTACTTGCTTAAAATGGCTGTTGTGGACATATGTCAAAAGGCACTGATAACGGTTTCCCCTATTATCTCTTATATAGGATCCAGATATGAAATATAATTACAAGTTCATGGATGCAAATGTTCTTTTATTTTATTATTTCTACTGATTTCTTTATATTTTTCCTTTTTTCAATGGGACACCCCCAAGGCTAAATGAAATAAAGTTAAAAACATAATCATAAAAAAGTTAAATCACAACTGAACAAGTTACCCACCCATTCCCCGAAATAAAGAGACAACACAACAATTTTTGGGATCAAATTGGGCAACTTTTATTTAACTGTTACCTATTTAACTCTCCTTAACTTAACTCAAGGGGTGTCAGGAATATGGTGTAACCAATATAATTGAATTTCCGGGCGAAACACCAGGATTGCCTGATTAACCAACCAGGACAACCTATTAAGGGAAATGAGTAAGAGGTCCATTCTCCAGAACCTGAGATGAGCCTCTTCCCATTCCAGGGCCATTTACTCTACCTCACCCAACAACCTGAACTTTAAGGTGAGCACTTAATCTAATAGCCCTCACCCCTGAAGGGGTGCCTAGGGTGTACACCAGTTATGGAATTCCCCTCGCTATTCACTGCTAAGCCTATTTAAAGAAATCCATCACCCCCTTTAGCCCCTACACAGTAAAGGGGGTAGGCAACCCCCCCCCCAATGCTTAATCGTAGCATGAAAGGTAAAATTCCATACCCGACTCCTATTGCAACCATGCTAGTACTGATAATGGGTGGGAGTGGTGGGCAGGCAATCAGGCATGGAACGGCCTGACGGGGCTGGCCTCAAGAAAGGCCACGTCCTCACCGCCGAAGGTTCCAGAAGGAACTTTTCTTTGTTGTGGTCGGGGGTGGGGGGGATACCTCTCATTCCAGCTTTGCTGGAATGAAAGGGTGTTATGGTAAAACCATGACATTTTATGAAGTGTGAAATTATTTAAAACATGATTTATCTCAGTTTCTTTAAATAAGGCCTCATCTACAATGCTATATAATCCAGTTTCCAACTCTAGATTATCTGCTTTGGATTATATGGCAGTGTAGACTCATAGAATTCAGTTCAAAGCAGATAATCTGGAATCAGAAAATGGATTATATGCCAGTGTAGATCCAGCCCAAACATTTTCTATCACCATTTCCTGATCTATTTACCTCTTGAGAACTCTCTCCTATCATAAAATCATAGAATAACAGAGTTGGAAGAGACCAAATGGGCCATCTAGTCCAACCTCTTGCCATGCGGGAAAAGCACAAGCAAGATATCCTTGACAGATGGATGGCCATCTAGCCTCTGTTTAAAAGTTTCCAAGGAAGGAGCTTCCACCATGCTCTTAGGCAGAGAGTTCCACTGTTGAACAGCTCGTACAGTCAGGATCTTCCTAATGTTCAGGTGCAATCTCCTTTCCTGTAATTTAAATCTATTGCTCCTAGTCCTAGTTTCAAGGGCAGTGGAAAACAAGTCTGCTCCATCTTCCTTATGACATCCTTTACCCTATTTATACATGGCTATCATGTCTCCTCTCAGCCTTCTCTTCTGCAGGCTAAACATGCCCAGTTCTTTAAGAAGCTCCTCATAGCACCTGGTCTCCAGATCTTTGATCACTTTAGCTGCCCTCCTCTGGACACCTTCCAGCTTGTCAATATCTCTTTTGAACTGTGGGGTACAGAATTGGACACAGTATTTGAGGTGAGGTCTAACCAAAGCAAAATACAAAGGCACCATGGTTTCCCTTGCTCTCGACACTATACTTCTTTTGATGCAGCTCAAAATCCCTTTGTTTTTTTTAGCTGCTGCATCACACTGTTGGCTGATGTTCAACTTGTTGTCCATGAAGACTCCAAGATCTTTCTTACAAGGACTGTTGTTCAGCCAGTTGTCACCCATCCTGTATCTTTGCATTTCTTTTTTTCTGCCTAAGTGTAGTACCTTACATTTGTCCTTGTTGAAATTCTTTTTGTTAGTTTTGGCCCAGCTCTCTAATCTGTTAAGGTCATTTTGAATTATGATCCTGTCCTCTGTAGTATTAGATATCCTTCCTAATTTGGTGTCATATGCAAACTTGATAAGCACACCCTCTAAACCTTCATCCAACTTATTAATAAAGATGTTGAACTGCCCTGCCCCAAAATCAAACTCTGTAGCACTTCACTAGTCACTTCTTTCCAGGATGAAGAGGAACATTGGTGAGCACCCTTTGGGTTTAGCCGCTTAACCAACTATAGATCCACCTAATAGTAGTAGTCCCTAGCCACATTTAACTAATTTGCTTACAAGAAGGTCATGAGGGACCTTGTTGAAGGCCTTACTGAAATCAAGATATGCTACATCCACAGCATTCCCTGCATCTAATAAGCTTGTAACTCTATCAAAAAAGAGATACGGTTAAACTGGCATGACTTGTTTTTGAGAAATCGATATTGACTTTTAGTAATCCCAGCATTCCTTTCTAAGTGATTGCAGAGTGCCTCCTTAATGATCTGCTTTAGAATATTTCCTGGTATTGATGTCAGGCGGACTGGATGGTAATTACTTGGGTCCTCTTTTTCCCCATTCTTGAAGAAAGGGACAACATTTGCCTTCCTCCAGTCTTCTGGAACTTCTGTTCTCCAAGAATTCTCAAAGATTATTGCCAGTGGTTTTGAAATGACTTGTGCTAGTTTCTCCAATACTCTTGGGTGTAGTTCATCTAGCCCTGGAGATTTGAATTCATTAATGATTTATTTCAATTATTTATTTATTTATTTCAATTATTTATAACCTGCCTTTCTCTACCTCCGAAGGGGGACTCAGGGCGGCTAACAAACGGCACAATTCAATGCCACAAAAACAGTCCATAAACAACCAACGATATATCATAAATCCATTTAAAACCAATTAAAACTAATTAAATATCCATAATTAAATCACATAATCCAAGTTCCATATTCATACGTTGCCCAAGCCAATCTGCAGTCCATTTCCATAACCTTTATCATATTTTTATTGTCTGCCTGCTGCCCAGTACAGTTGCCAGGTATTCCTGGACTACTTATTTATTTATTTTTATTTACTATATTTTTACACCACAATCTCTCACCACAAAGGGGACTCAGAGCATCTTCCAAAGACTCAGAGCAGCTTCTTTACTTATTTTGGGTTGCATTTCCCCTATTACCTCGCCTGCTCTGTATTGATCAGGTTGAACCCCAATCTCCTTTTGGGAGAAGACTGAGGCAAAGAAGATGTTGAGCAGCACTGCCTTTTCCTTACCCTCTGTTAGCATTGTCTCCACTGAATCTTTATCACCAATCCTTGTTTCCACAACAAGCCATTTTTTTCAAAATCCAATTGTCACAGGTGAAGTGAAATCTTTTGAACAGGGGCACAGGCAACAAAACAAACATTACAAGGGTATTACCCCTTTCCTATGCTACCCAAAACTCATTTTAAAACAATTTGGTTGGAGTTATACTTACATACAAATTGAACTTAGGAACAAATCTACAGAACTTACCTTATTCATAACCTGGGGACTACCTGTACATTGACTCACCTGTCAACAAAGTGGTTCAGTTGGTTAATTCTAGTTGGGAGTAGCCATCTGGATTTCAGTCAGTGTGTGCTAAAACTCAGAATTCATTGGCACACATACAGCCCAGATCTTCCCCCACTAGACATCAGGCTGATCCTCCCAGGCGGCTGCTACAGTGAAGTCAGAATGGAGACTTGCAGGATGCAAAGAAGCAGTCATTGCCATTTTTCAGTGCAAGTAAATCTGTGCTACTGGAGTGATTGGTAGAGATTCTAAGCAAACTCCTTTGGAGATAATTTCTGTGGAAAGTAAGGAAAATAGATTATTTATTTCAATTATACTGTATCCTGAACTTGTTAGATTGGATATTTCTACCTCCATCCCACCCCCAGAAAGTATTTCATTATTTGATCAGCAAACTTTTACATGACCATCTGAAGCTAGTGGATAACTAGACATTGCTTCGTATTCTAATTCCTGTAGGATGAAATCCTACTGGTGACATGCATAGAAAGATATATGCAGAGGACTGTTCATTAACTTCCTGCATGGCATATAACATCTGCCCAAAAGGCATCTGTCAACAGCAGGGATGTGATGGTGAGGAGGACAAATAAAGGTTTTCCTTCAGTCTCCATATTTCCAGCATTTTGAAAATTAGGAACTCATATTTGCACCATTTACATTCTTTTAACTTTGCCTGTTCTTTTTCTTTGAGCTCCTAAGCTGCATTGGCTCTTCAAAATTTTGCATGTTTTCTTTTTCATGAAAAATCATCCGAAAGAAAATTTTTCATGTCCTTTTAATGTGAATCTTGCTTTCAAAAGACCAGCCTTATGATATTCCTGGCTACGGTTTAGTTTGTCCCATGAGCCCTTTCACCAGGTCTGGCAAAAGGCCTTGGCTTCTACACCTTGTAAACAGAGAGAGATACAGACAGTCTATGCACTATTTTTTTGTTTTAGTTCTGTTTTTAGAGTAGAAATAGCAACTTCAGTGGTATCCCTGTCCCTTGACCAAGGAGGATTAACATGTTGCTGTGGTATAAGAAAGCAGAAGTTTTTGGTGGTTTAAAAATATTCATATAAGCAATTATTACAAATCTCAGGGAGAAAAAGATCCCCTATGATTGATGCCTGATCTCATTTTCAATGCCAGCTGGGAGATTTCACTATGATCTTTGCAAAGGGAAAGATAGAAGGGTGATTTGTGATATGACTTCTGTCATATTTACAAAGAGTTCGGTTTCTTCATATCATTTTTTTGCCCAAAGGTTTCCAAATGTATCCCATGACACAAACTTCAGTTATATAAATGATGTAAATAAATAAAATAAATAAATTATACTTTGGACATATTTTTGTCTGTTCGCAAGTGTTCATAGGGTTCTGTTGTTACTTTGAAGTGAGTTGGTAGCACTAAATTACCTCAGCCAAAGCACTGTTGTCTGATCATAGGATCCTTGAGTTGGAAGAGACCTCGTGGGCCATCCAGTCCAACCCCTTGCCAAGAAGCAGGACAATCACATTCAAAGCACCCCCCCCCAACAGATGACCATCCAACCTCTGTTTAAAAGCCTCTTGAACACTCTTGAGAAACATGGCATCCCAACTCTAAACATGCCTGTTTAAGTCTAGAGTGTTCTTACTTCAAATTAAGTGTGTATCAGACTTTAGGCAAAGTGTAATGGCAGCTGCTCTGTCGGAGTGTGCAAAGGCTTTACAGAAGAAAACAGTAACCAGATTAATATCTCACAAAAGCCAGAGCAACCCCAAATTGCTATTGTAAACCTGTGGGAAATATGAAAGTGACCCCTCTATATCAAAGAATCATCAACACACAGTATTGTATGCTGCAATTGATCTAGCATAATATCAATGACACGGTGTCCTCAAAAGAGTGCACCTTTATGTATTCCTTATTTGTTTCTTAGATAATGAGATTTGTCTGCCCTTTGAAGATAATCCAAAGGATATTGACTATCAAATATTAAATAAATATTAAAGAGGGTTATTATATATTAGCAAAGACAAGGCTCTGAAGTATAACTTTTCTGACAATAAAATCTGTATTAGACCTTAATTGAATTTACTAAAAGCAATAAAGTCCAATGTACTTTGTTTTGGCAGCATGACATACTATGGAATAATTCAATTAATTGGGTTTTAGAAAAAGAATCAGAATCAAAGTACAGCTGTTGGACCATAATGATAATGATCCTTTCGTCTTTGACATTGTACTGAATACCTTATCTTTTATTCTAGAAGATTGGCAATATATACAAAAAGAGATTTTTAAGTTAGCAACATCAGAAAATTAAGGGGAAACCCTACTTGTGATTTCATTACATTCATAAACCCAAGTTCTGCTCCTGTTTATTCTGAAAGAAGTCACACTGGGTTAATCTCAGCTGCTGTATACTGAATCCCAAATAAATGTTAATAGGATTATAATTTGGCTCTGACATATAGTTTTATTTTAGGAACTCATCAGATGCAGTGAGAGGAGTGCCTTCTAACCACTTCTCTACACTGCCAGAACTGAATCCCATGGAGCCCATCACATGACTCTGGCAACTTACAGTGGGACTCTATGGGGCTCGGTTCCAGCAGTGAAGAGGAGTCTAGAATGCTCTTGGAGGAGTTGTGTGTTTACCTGATTCCTCATTGAAGAGGTAGTGGGAGGTAGTGGGAGAAGACGGATCTGAAAGGAGAAACAATGTGCAAAAGCACAGAATGGACCCTGATGGGAGGTTATAGAGCCTGATGGTTCTCTCTGGTGTCCCATGCTTTTCATCACTTTCCCATGCTGTCCCACACTTTACCCCTGCATGTTCAGTGTCCTTAAACACTTCTTCCATGCCTTAGGCACCTACAAAATTTCAATGTAATTCTGGTACTGAAATTTTAAAAATAAAAAGACACAATTTTATGTTCAAAACATGAGGTGGAACACTGTAAAATATAGGAGCAAATACTCTGTGCCAGTAAATCAATAATTTTGGGAAATTGATGAAAACCGAAAGGCTGCATGATGTGAGCGACGAGGAAGCACAACATGCCAATGTATCCATGCCACTCATGGTGGGATATTTATGCTAGCAAAGAGTCCTACACTTACTGAGACCATCCTTTCTCCTTACATGACTGTACTGTTAAGTAACTGAAAAGGGGGGCATACATTAAAATAGTCCTACTATCAATAGAGAACACGAACATACTGCCTGTAATGTTGTCGATTATTTGTGTGTAAATGTTGTATAACATATGTTAAATGTATGTTGTTTTGTGTAGTTCAAAGGAATATCCTATGAATTGTTGATGTGGGTGAGACAGAAGGGAGGCTTGGCAGAAGCTCTGAAGAGCTGTCGCCATAGCAACCAGGGCCAGAGCCTTTTAGAATGTTCAAGGTATTTATTGTTGAGGCTTCTCAACCGCCGACTCCCGGGGGCTCGCGGCGGCTCACAAGAGCCAATGGCACAGCGCCAAAGGTTAAAACATAACACTTAAAAGCACAATTAAAACGCAGCAACAGTTAAAACAGTTAAAACATTAAGCAGTGGCAAAAATAGCAGCGGAGTAGATATACACACGGGCCTACTCACCGAAGGCCTGCCTAAACAAATAAGTTTTGCAGGCCCGTCTGAATGGGAGTAGATCCATCAGGGCCTGGCTTCAGCCGGGAGGCGTTCCCATAGCGTTGGAGCTATCACCGAGAACGCCCTCCGGCGGGTGGATGTTAAATGGGCCAACCTTACCGATGGTATTACTAAAAGGTTGGCCTCCTCGGACCGTAGTGATCTCGCTGGGCAATATGGGGAGAGACGGTCCCTCAGGTACGCTGGCCCCAGGCCGTGGATGGCCTTGAAGGTAAGAACCAGCACTTTGAAGGCGACCCGGTGCTCGATAGGCAGCCAGTGCAGATCCTGCAAGATTGGAGTTATGCGGCAACCTGCTGGAGCCCCAGACAGGAGCCGGGCGGCAGTGTTCTGCACCAGCTTGAGCTTCGGATCGGCGACATAGGCAGGCCAACGTAAAGCGCGTTACAGTAATCTAGCCTCGAGATGACCGTGGCTTGGATCACCGTGGCTAGGTCGCTCCGGGAGAGATAGGGGGCCAGCCTCCTTGCCTGGCGGAGGTGGAAAAAAGCAGCCTTGCTAACCATGGAGACCTGGGCCTCCATGGTCAGCTGGGGAGTCCAGATGGACACCCAGGCTCTTCACTGACGGCGCTGGGTGCAGCGCCGCACCGTCCAGGGTCGGAAGCCGGTCACCCACCCCGCCCGGGCGGCCCAGCCACAAGATCTCCGTCTTCGCCGGATTCACCCTCAACCTACTGGCTCGCAGCCATCCAGTAACGGCTTCAAGGCACTGTTGGAAATTATCGGGGGCGGACTCCGGCCTGCCCTCCATCCTCAGAATGAGCTGGGTGTCATCAGCGTACTGGTGACACTCCAGCCCATAACTCCGCACCAGCTGTGCAAGCGGCTGCATGTAGATGTTAAATAATAAAGGGAAAGGATGGCCCCTGAGGGACTCCACACACTAAAGGGGAGCCTCGGAGACCACCCCGCCCCTCCTCACACGCTGAGACCGCTGGCGGAGGAAGGAGGTCAGCCATTTAAGGACAGTCCCCTCACTCCAGCCATGGCCAGGCGGTGGATCAAAAGATTGTGGTCGACCGTGTCAAACGCTGCCGTGAGGTCCAATAACACGAGCAGCGCAGACCCGCCTTGGTCGAGCTGGCAGCGGAGTTGGTCTGTGATGGAGACCAGGACCGTCTCCGTCCCGTGCCCGAACGGAAGCCGGACTGGAAGGGGTCTAACCATGTTGTATCATCTAAGAAGGACTGCAGCTGCTCCATTACTGCCCTCTCAACCACATTGCCCAGGTACGAAAGATTCGACACTGGGCGGTAGTTGGAGGGAACCGCAGGGTCCAATGATGGTTTCTTCAGTAATGGAGCTACCACCGCCTCTTTTAAGCACTCTGGAAAGACTCCTTGCTCAAGGGAGCTGTTAATGATATTCAACAGAGGCCCACGTAACCCCTCTAGGCAAGATCTAACTAGCCAAGAGGGGCACGGGTCGAGGGAGCAGGTGGTAGGGCGGGCTGCGGTCACTATCTTATCAACAGCATCTGCGTCCAGTGGCCGAAACCGGTCGAGGTGGGCCAGCGGAGGGCCACGGAGTCTCTAGCTCTCTTACTGTATCAACTGTGGCGGAAGGTCCCGGCGGAGGCACAGTATCTTGTCTGTGAAAAAGCTCTGGAAAACACCGGCTGTGAGGGCCTGATCGCTATTTTTTGGGACGGTAGGGACCGTCGTCAGAGATCGAATTACCTTAAACAATTGAGCCGGGCGTGAATTTTACAGTTGGTGAAGAGCGGTTGGAAGCCAACTGCCATGAGAGGGGGGAGGAGTTTGTTTTGAGTTAGTTGGTCTTAAGGACTGTAAGAGAACAGTTCAGTCGTTAGTTAGTCTTAAGGTCTGCAAGAGAGCAGTCCAGTTTTATGGGTGTAGAGACCCTAGTTAAAGATGGAAGAGTCCAGAGGTCTATAGAGGGTTAGTGGGAACCCTATAGTATAACCCCATTTGTGTTTTGTGTAACAGAATAAGTTTGTGCCTCTGAGGAAGTATAAAACCAATCAAGATTTGTACCCATTTGTGTCATAATAAATTATTTACATCTTAAAAGAAAAACACCTCTGTTAGTTCTTTTATTGGTGGTGGCCCTCAAGGTCAGTGGTCAGACAGACAAATGGTGGCAGTGTGGTCAAGTGGTTACTGAGAAATTTAAAGTCTCTGCAATTCAATGGTTAGTGGGGGAGATAGTCTACCCTGCCATAAGACAGAAGTTGCTGAGGTAACTTCGAGGCCCCCTTGCATTTAGGGTTAGCGGTTTGGAATCCGAAAGATGGTCCAGTCTGGTGCCGGTCAACAAGGGGTTGTCACACTGCCCCTCTATCTCCCATGTTGTTGTGATAAAAAACACATTCTACCCATTGAATGAAGATGTAATGGGATGACCGAATTACCTCCATTTCCTGTCCACCAACTCTGTAGTCCCCACTAGCCAGGATAGGCATAAGATCAGCTACTTTCTGAAACTGGTTTACTACATGCATATGCAGGAAGACACCGTACACCAAGTGATACAATTGCTTTATTTTCAGGAAAGAATCCAACATGGACATGCCAAGGACTAAAACTAGGAGCTTCCATGTGTTCTACCACAGGCCTAAGTTCCTTTCCTCATACAGATATACCTCTCCAAGCTAGCAAGAATCCTGGCTAAAGACTCGCTTTCATTTGTATGGGGGAGCTGGATCGACCTACAACTGTAATAACAACCTACATTCTGTTGCAGATCAATTGTATTGTCTAGAGTAGTGCACTACTTGCAGAAGTGATCCATGGACAAGCAATTTTTTAAGGAAAGAAGATACTTTCCAGAAAAGAAAGAGAATGGACACTATGTGGTGCTGGTCCATGCCACATTGGGAAATTCAATCTCCCAATCTGCCAGATCAGATATCTTAAGAAACTGTCAAATGCTCTGGAAGGCAGACAAAGAATAAGAAATACCTCCACAATTATATACAAGAGAGGAAGACAGTCATCAACCTGGTCTGGGAATGAACTGAGGCACATAGGATATTTACAACTTTTACTGGACCCCAAATGGAGTTGGAGACAAGAGATTTAAAACATTGATGGTAAAATCCTGCTGGTGTAGTTTATTTTGATTATTCAACTGACAAGTTGAGCACTGAGCGAGCATAAAGAGAAGATAAAAGAGTATTTGTTTATGCTGAAAAGGAGTAGTTCTTATCAGGCTTTCAACATACTTCTGATGAAGAAGCTACTGATAATAAACAGCAGTGGCTGTTCCTAATAACCCTGAGATGTTGCTCAAAACTAATGTATACCTGATTGGAGTATAGGATAGATGATGATGATGATGATGATTAAAATGGCCAAGGATGACATAAGGAACAGGTAAAAGCCTCAAAAAAAATCTGGGATAATGCCTAGTTGGCAAAATGAAATTACGGGATGATCTGATGGTGTTGGCTAAAAAGCTGTAAAGTAACTTATTTTTTAAATATTATCAAGCCTGTTGCAGAGCTGAATAGAGAGATAAAGGCCTAATCTACTGTATGCTAATACAATAATGTGGCTTTGAGACAACTCAAAACCACGGTGGCCACAAAACGCACACTGCTAATGTTCGCTGCAGCATGCATTTAAGGATATACAGTTTGAGTGCTGGCTTAATGCCTTCATGTGACAGTCCTTGTATTCTCTCTGTGTCTCTCAACTTTGTATAGCAAAGGCAACATGTTTCAGGCCTTCAGGATCTGCTGTGGTTTTTGGTGGTACCACAGCTTGCCACACTGAACCCAGGAATCTGTTTTGCATACCAATAGTGAATAGAGCTCATAATTCTTTTGTATGAAGATCTTATGCTGCTTATCCCAAGCTTTCTTCAAATAAATGGTATACTTTAGTATAAAAGTAATCTGTGTGGTGTTATTGTAGGTACTTTGGGGAGTATAGTGGAAACTCAGAAATTCTTGCCTGTCAACTGGCAGCCATTATAATGTGCTGCAACAGATGGAAAACAGTGCAATTTCATCTGCTGAAAGATTCCAAACCACCAAAATTTCATATATATGTGTGTGTGTGTGTGTGTGTGTGCGTGTGTGTTTCGCATTTTATTTTTTAGATATATTCTGTATTGAAATTTTACAAATTTAAAATGCATAAAATGGATAGTAAAAAAGGTAATAGAGTCGAAGTAATAAAATAGAAGGAAGAAAGAGATAGAAGAAGAGAAGAGAAGGGGGGGAGAAAAAAAACAAAAAGAAAAGTTAAAAAAGACAAAAAAACCCCAAGTATGTTGACTTCCTGGTATCTTCCAGAGGTTTCATTTCCATTCTTCCATCTTCTTCATCCTTTTGATCAATTATTTTCCCTCCTCTTCTTTTATATACATTATATCATCATCTTCATGTTTTTTGTTTTAGATATTTTGTAACCAAATCCCAGTTTGTTTCTTTCATATTGATACCCTTACTTTTTGACATAAGGAAGGTTAATCTGTCCATATTTCTGATATCTAGTACTTTAATCAACCATTCTTTCTCATCCGGAATCTCTTTTTTTTCCATCTTCTTGTGAAGCATATCCTTGCTGCTGTAGTCAATAGAAATATGTAACAGTTTATCGATATTCTTCTTATTAGGTATTCATTTCATGCATACCTAATAAGAAAATCTCTGGTTTCCATAATATCTTGATTTTTAATATTTTTTGTATTGCTTTCCTTATTTCTGTCCAATATTATTTTGCTCTTTCGCAGGTCCACCATGAATGAAAGTATGATCCTTCCTCTTTTTTGCATTTCCAACATGCAGTACTAGCATTATTACAACATTTTCCTAATTTTGGGGGGGTCATATACCATCTGTGAGACACTTTTACCCAATTTTCCTTCAAATCTGTTGCATAAACATACTTTATTTTATTTCTCCATGCTTCTTCCCATTCTCCTTACCTAATTTCTCTTCCTATATTTTCATTCCATCTTTTCATATAATTTATTTCCTTCTTTGATTCCAACTTCCAGTCCAGCAGCTTCTTATATATTTTGTTATCAATGTCTTTTCTGTTTTCATTATTAGAGTTTCACGTTTTTTTGGGTTTTTTGTATTTTATATATAAACCTGCAAGAAATAATTATGCAAGCTGTTCTTTTTGTCTGATAAGAGGGATAAAAATTCCATGAATAGTATTACCACTCACTTTAAAATCTACCTGTACATGCAAATCTAGCATCCCATCCACAGGTATCTCTCAAACTGAGCAAAGGCAAAACAATTGGAGCTTGATTTGCTCATTAATATTTCACTTTAAAAATAAAGTGTCAAAAAGCAGTGCCTTACAAGAATCATACAAGATTTCGGCCAACACTTTCATGCTCCATTGGGAACATTTTAAAAACTTTAAATTCTACATTTTTTCAGAAGTGTGTGACTTAGGTCTTTATCATATGATGCTGAGAAAGTGGAATTTCAGCAGGATAAAAGGTCACACTTTATAATGTGACACTGTGTCTATCCTACTACTGATTATTTGTATTTTCATCCGTTAGTGTAGCATGCTTTTTCATTGACAGATAAAACCCATCAATGGCTTTTGATATTGTTGCCTTCTCATCGCTGATTTCTGTTTTGTAGATCCTTTCTGCTACAGCCCTGATATGTCAGCCAGCAGGTGCCATCAGTGAGTATGATTATCCACCTCTCTCCCTTTTCTCAGGCTGTTTTTCATTTCCTCTCCATTTATTTTCTTAGTTTAAAAATTGTATTGTAGTAATTGTGAAATTGTGGTAATAATAATAATAATAATAATAATGTGTTTATTTATTTATCATTCCCTACACTAATGCAATTGCAGTGAGACAGCAGGCTGGTAGAATAAAGTCCTTAACTTGATAGAGAAGTAGCAAATACATTTATTATTGTTACTGAAGAACAGATGTGGTGGCAGAGTTTATAGCAATATAGTATTTCTTTTTATATAGTGGTGGTTTAAGCATGGAAATATATGAAATCCATGGAAACCCACTGGGTGACCTCAGGGGTGTCACATGCAACTTCAGAGGAAGGCAAAGGCAATAATCTTTGAACAAATCTTGCAAAGAAAGCCATGTGAAAGCATTGCTATTAGTTGGAAGTGACTTGAAAAGGGACAAGAATTTTCTCATTGTCAACTGAATGGTCCATTGGAAACTATGCTATGTCACAACACAGCATCCTTTCCAGAGCCATTTTGGATTGTCTAAAACAGATGCCTCCTTATGAATAATTCTCCTAAGCATGATGGGGTGTCATGAGATATGTGCCTTTCCACCGTGCCATTCTGTTAGTAATTAGGAATGATACTGAGCACTGGCAAATTTTGTTTTTCAGCAAAACTCTGTGGCAATTCATTTATCATGGTATACTGTCACCCCACCTCTTTATAGCATTGAATATATCTCCTAGAAATTGTAAAAACCCAAAATTAATTCCCATCTGAAAATGATAAGAATTATAGAATATGCCAGGCATTGGCCAGGCCTGCCCTGAATTTATCTTTCCTGGGTGTCCCTCCCCCCCGTCCGCCCCCCTCCCCCACACACACACACTGAAAGAAAGAAATGGTAGTTTCCCATATTATACAACAACATACTATCTTCGAGATTCAACAATCAAAATACAAGTATTATTTCCTCTGTCACACCACCTCCCCATTCCCACCCATGAACCACCTCCCATGCCTTTCAACACCACATCATATGGAACTAGTATCTAACAAAAATCTGTCCTTGCCATTACACTAATAAATCCCCCATTTGGCTATTTCAAAATCTATTTTTGACTTCTTATCCAAAGTTTCCATTTTCTAGCGAATTCTTTGTTTCCTCCCCTTATGCCATTGGGGATCATGACCATTTGGATATACTCTACTACTTTTCTTCTCCAATCCTGAATAAGTAACTATTTTTCCCCTTCCAAGATTTTGCTGTAATGATTCTTGCTGCCACATAACTATATTGGCAGATTTCTACATCATCTTTGCCAAATTCTCGCCTGAAACAAAACAGATAATCACATTTCTGGGTTTTTCTTAATCATCTTAGTAATCATTTTGTTGGATTATTTAGTCACCTTTTTGCAAAACTATTTACCTCCATACAGGTCCACCAAACATGGAAGGAGGTGCCTTTCTGTGTTTTGCATCTCCAATATTCCCCCCTTTGGGATTTATCAGTTTTAGCCATTAATTCAGGATTTATATAACTTATAGAACATTTTTACATGCTTTCTCTGATAGAACCTGCTATTGAAAATTTTAATCCTTTTTTCCATAAGTATTCCCAATTATCCAAATCTATATTTTCCCATAAGTCTCGACCAGGAAATATTTGATTGTCTTCCAGGTTGTACCCTAGAATACACTTTTATAACCTGGAGATCAATCCATTGTTTTCTGTCCCCAAAATATTTTCCAATTTCTTTTTAGCAAGCCCAATTTTATTGTCTTTCCTAAATATATCCTGTAATTGATAACAAAACCAGTCATTTTTTTTCCTAACTCCTTTCTCCCTTTTAGTTTCCATTGCTCCTTTTCTTCAATTAGATATTCCCTATAAGTTTTCAATTCCTCATTTCCTCATTTGGTTTTAACACTGATTCCAAAGGACGCGGCCATAAAGGGATTTTCTGCTCCATCCCTTCCTTGCACCTTTTCCACATTGCTAGAAGGCTAGCTCTTATGGGATGCCTACTGAAATCTTTGTTAGCTTTCTCTTTTCCATACCACAGATAGGCATGGCAACCAAATCTCAGGCCCTCTAGAATAAGTAAAGCTTGATTTTCAAATTTAATCCAGTCCTTTAGCCAAGTAAAGCCTGCAGCTTTATAATAGTATCCAAGATTCGGAACTGCCAATCATTCTCTACCTTTAGCACCTATTAGATTTCTATATGCCATTCTAGCCCCCCCCCCCATTCCATATAAATTTAACCAATTCCTTTCTCCGTTTTTCAAAAACGTTTACTTTCTTAATTGTTTGTAAATTTTGAAATAAAAACAGCATTTTTGGTAAAATCATTACCCATATTCTTTGTCCACCGGCTGAGAAAAAATGCTTCCTCAGATCACTTTTTGCTTCCCTATGGACTTTAAACTAATTATTCACCAAACCCTGCACATCTTTCATTCACCACCTCCCAAGAATGTTATCTGGGCATTCTTGAATGCATTAGTTTTCTGATGTAGAGTCAAAATGGTGATTGTTAGTAATCCAGATATATAAGTTGCATCAAAGCCCACTTTTTGCCAGGCATTTTGGATGGTTTTAGTGACTAGCAACTTGTTCTTTGCACAATGGCTCCATTGTGAAATTCTGTGCGTGGTATGAATGAATGACGTCATGGGGCATCTACCATTGTTATGTGTTGCTTGGATCAAGCCATAGATTGCTAATGGTACATTACAGTGCTTCTCCATGATTGATTGATATGTGCCAATGGTGCTGCAATGCTAATGAATGTCATGAATATTTGGAACATGGCTGGTAAGTTCATTATGTTTTCAGGCACTTGCAATTAAGCTACAAGCTTCTTGCCAACCTGATCAGATCCTAGGGCTGCTCTACTCTCTGACCCATTTTACAAAATGAGAAATATTACTTGTGGGGGGAAATAGATCTAGAAATGCTCCCATTTTCCCTTCAAATAAATATGTGCACTCTGTACATTTTTATTTCTTTCTGTGCAGTTCCACATTACAACTGCATTGAGAAATGCATTTTCTTTATAGCAGCTTTGAAACAGTCTTCACAGTTTATCTTTATGCCTAATTATTTGCAGCTGTTCCCAACTGCAGACTATACTCTGTGTTTGCAGCTATATGGGGGAGCCTGACTGCAGCAGCAGAATACTATAGAATCATTTTGTCATTTCTCCTTTTCTCCACTTAATCCCCCTTTTCTGGCCATGATCCGAGGAGCACCTCCTGAAAAACAGATGGTAGTAATTGATATGTTTCATAATTGTGGCCAGTTAATAGCTCAGGATAACAGTGCGATAAGAACTAAGCAAGCCAGACTCCTTGAGGGCAGCTGCTGCTGCTTTAACCCTTTTAAAGATACTATATGGAGTTGTTAGATTTTGCAAGTTCTGGGTTGCTTCCTTCTAATAGCAAAGCTATTTTTCATTATAATAAATTATGCATTTGTTTCTTATGTGAGTCTATATAATTTAAAAGTACTATAAATAATTCTTCCAGAGTACCATCCAGTGTGATGTAGTGATCTGAGTATTGGACTACAACCAGGGTTTGATTCTCCACTCAGCTATGGAAATTCACTGGGTGACCTGGTTAGCTTACACACTCTCAGCCCAAGAAAACCTGGTGATAGGGCTGCCTTAAGTCAGAAGTTACTTCTCTCTGCTCTCTGTCTTCGATCTGCTCATCCTTCAATCTTTCAGACTAACCTGCCTTGAAGATTGTTCCGCCCACGGGCATTGATAGCAATGGAAATGAAAATTGAAAATATGTTTTTCAGAGAACTAAAGCAAAATGCACCTCTCCTCCTCTTGGAGAAAAAGAAAAGAATCTTCCCCTAAATATGTTAGAATTTTGTGGTTGTAGTTGAACTTTCTCTGGTACTGTTCCATTATCGGGGTGGACACCAAAAGGGGGTTGGACAGAAAAGGACAGACCATTGGGGGGGGGGGTTGAAGGAGAAAAACCATTTTTCCCATTTTCATTGGTTATCCCCCCCGGCTTCCTATTTCATAAATGATAGTTGTTTCGATTATGGGGGCATGGGGACATGGGTGGGGGGAACAACAGGAAAACGGGGAAATGGTTTAACTTCTTCAATCCCCTCCCCCCCTGTAAAATGAACCATCCTTCTCTGTGTAGTGCCCCCTTGTGGCCTCCGTCCAGATATTGGAACATTACACTTTCTTTTATTACTATGACTCAAGGGTAAGCAAACTGGATAAAGAGTGATGCCAGTAGAGCTGGTGTCAAAAGTGATATACAACTGAGCACCATGGATGTTTCAAGAACTCATTTCTAGGCACATAGGTAGGTGCCATGGCTAGCAGTCTGGCCTAGCTCAGCTACTGCTGAAGGCAAGGTTTTACAAGACTTTAGAAGAAGCATATGGTCACCAATATTTTGAGCAAGTTCAGGAAGAGTTTGTCATATCTCATCCTTTGGAACAAGGGAAGTATCACAGCTCTCAGGAATTAATAGTGGAGGCTTGATGAAACAAGCATCAGCTGAGATCTCTAAATGTAGAGACTCTGGGTAGCAGGCAACATTGTATTCTAGCTCTGGACCCTGGCTCTGCTGCCCTTCAGTTTGTATGCATGAATTCCTGGCTTTTATTTTCTAGACACTGACAAATGAACTCCTGCCGTTTGACTTCTGGACTCTGACTTTGTTTTCAAGCATTCCTGGTGTTTGAGATAAGGACTGTGACCTTGGCGACCACGGTTGGTTTTTTGGGGTTTTTTTGCTCAACCCTGCTCTTTAGACTCCCAGAATTTCTGACCCTGGATTATGACTTTGGCCATTGTTTGTTCCTGGCTCGATTGTGTACTTCTCTGGCTTGGCATCAGCTAACTGGACTTTGGAACTTGACTTGGATCACCCTTATAGGTCTGTGATTTGTATTTCTGTTTGAAATTTGGCTACACTTTCAATGGTTTAAAAATTTGGGTTTCTCTATTAACTGACTGTAGTCTTTCAGTTATCCTCCTATCACAGAATCACAGAATAATATAATAATAGAGTTGGAAAAGAACATAGTGTTGCTATTTATTTACTGTCCTGTTTTAGAGGGTTTTTTAAATACTGGTAGCCAGATTTTGTTCATTTTCATGGTTTCCTCCTTTCTATTTTAACTGTCCACATGCTTGTGGATTTCAATGGCTTCTCTGTGTAGCTTCTCTGTGTAGCCTGTGTAGTTGTTAGAGTGGTCCAGCATTTCTGTGTTCTCAAATAATATACTGTGTCTAGGTGGGTTCATCGGGTGCTCTGCTATGACTGACTTCTCAGGTTGAATTAGTTTGCAGTGCCTTTCATGTTCCTTGATTCGTGGACATAGCATATTATTTGACAACATAGAAATGCTGGACCACTCTAATAACTACCCTGTCAGACTACACAGAGAAGCCATTGAAATCCACAAGCATGTGGACAATTTCAACAGAAAGGAAGAAACCATGAAAATGAACAAAATCTGGCTACCACTATTTACAAAAACTCTACAATCAGGACAGTAAATAAAGAGGGACACTAAAAGAACAGAGGAATTCCAGACAAGAATCAATCAGGATCAGCTAACACTTCACAACAAAGGATCTCCCAGGCAGGAAGCAGCCAAGCTTTGAAGCTGCAAGGCCATTAAATGCTAATCAAATGGTCAAATGGTTCACACTTGCCTCAAGCAGACAAGAGTTCTTTCTCCCACCCTGGACATTCCACAAATATATAAACCTCACTTGCTTAGTTTCCAATAGACCTCTCAACCTCTGAGGATGCCTGCCATAGATGTGGGTGAAACATCAGGAGAGAATGCTTCTGAAACATGGCCATACAGCCCAGAAAACTCACAGCAACCCAGTGATTTCGGCCATGAAAGCGTTTGACAACACATTTAACAACTTAATAATGGTTTTATGCAAAGCCAAGTAACAAGCTGTGACTGTTTATTTTAATTGTGTAAGTCGCCCAGAGCACCTTTGGTGGAGGGCGACTCATAAGATATTAAGTTGATTGATTGATTGATGATTGAAAGTGATATTAAGTATTTATGTTTTGTCCGTTTATGTAGCCTCTTGAGAAAAGACCTCAAGAATACATGCAAGATATACATTGGCCAAAATGCATCAAACCTTTTCATGGGATGTATTCTCTTGTTTCTTTCGTAGATATCACACATTTATGACAATAAATTGAAACAGGATGCTTAAGCATTCAATTCTCAGGTTTCCCATTCTCCTCCTCCTTTTTTTTTATTAAGGACTTCATCAGACAGGCAGAAGGGAAGTGGGGGAAAGAGCAGGAGAAAGCATTGGAAAGAGTGGGGAAACTGTCTTATCCCATTTTCTCCTGGCAAGGTCCATTTTGGGGATGGCCAGCCATCCCACAATCTATCCCCGTCTTCTTCCTGCTTTCCCTCACTTCCCCCAACTTTCTTGAATAAGGAGTTGGGTAACACCTGCATCTTGAAAATGGTGTCTTCTCTCTGTTGTAGCACAATGCCACGAACAGCCACCAATGGCTGTGTGTCATGGGATGTTCTCCATGGGACTCTATTTTGCCAGTGTGCTAAAACGGAGAGAAAATGGAGGGAAACATCTATGTGATGAGGTCACAAGTAAATGTGTTTTGAAGCTGATATTTGATATTGTCTGAAATTTATTTAATAATTGTTATTATGGTGCAAGGAGCTGGTGGAACACATGTCTTGTTGCTCTCAAGAAGAATATTGATTTGAATCAGATATGTTCATTGTGAGCTTTTCCCCAGTATGGGTTAAAGGATTTGAACTGCAAGGAAGGATTTGGACTGCAAGGAACCGTTGAAATGAGCAACTGTCAATTTGGTGTTTTACAGAGCAGGCACTGTAATTTTTATACCTTCTTTAATCCCATTTCCTTCTAGAGAAACAATAGATGGACTGTGACTTTATAGCATCTACATGTCAATCAGTTGGGTTTCCATCACCAGGATTCTTTCTTTACCACTGACCGGTTGCTTCTACTTGGCCCAAAGCCGTTACAGTAAACCCTTTGGGGCTGTATAGATTGATTCAGACTGTGCCAGCACTCCCCCACACCCACACCCACTCACTCACCTACTCACGTGCCCTTCCTGCTTGAACTGAAGCCTGTGGTTGAACATCTTGTTTTTTTCATTTACTACAGACATTTGTTCTTGCAGCTGACCACAGGCAGAAAATTTTGCCTGTGTTCCAGAAAAGGACAGCTGCACAACAAATTACCTTAAAACTCCTTGCTTCAAGGATTATCTGGGTACAGTGCAGTGTGTGTATCTAAAAATGTGGGGCTTTTCCTATCATAAACACAGTTATTGACCTTTTATTTACCAGCAACATTTCTAAACTAAGAAAACCACAACAGGGATATTAGTAGTGCCCCCCCGGGGGGGGGGATTTATTTTTTAAAGAGGGCTTGCCTTCCTCCCTAGTGGCTCTCCAGTCTCCTCCTGTGTTTCTTACCTCCTTATGAATGAACCTTTTTCTGTTTCGCATTTAAGCCTCCATAACTCAAAACAATTTCAGAACTCACACTATCTGCAGCTTAAAAGCCACCAAAAAATGCAAGGGTTTTTTTTTCTATTTCTGGGTGAAATATGAACCAAAGCTCCAGAGACATATGAGGAGGAAACAAGAAGAGAAGGTGAGAATTAGCAGTAAAGATGATTGGTTACTTGTCCCTAGAAGTCAATTGACTCCTTGGGGCAGTCTGAATTTTGCAAAGCACTTCTACCAGGTGGATGTCTACAATGCACTTCACAATCAGCTGACCAGATTATGCCATGCCATGTGGTTTACATTTGGGGCTGGATGATGCATATACGGGGGCTTATTTTGGACTTTCCCCTTACTTTGCTTGACACACTTTAAAGGCCTTAACCGGCACTGCAGTGCACTGTGGTGGCATATGTTTTCTAGCTGCTGCAGATTGAAGCTAGTTTCAAACTGCATTATATGGTCAATGTAGATGATGCCCCTCTGGTTTGAAACACCTGCTCCAGAGGGTTTTCCACTTCTCAGAAGCAGGATTTTAGATTTCATTGTCATCTGGAAGCAGGGCTGGCCCCGCCCATTCCGCCGCCTAAGCGGTCGCGTACGGCGACGAACTGGGAGGGGCGCTGCCACGGCGGCCGTCTTGCCCCGCCCCGCCGCTGCGCCCGCAGCCAGCCGCTGCTGCCACTGGCGTGCGCGTGGCGGGCAGGACGCCACCGCGCATGCGCGGCTGGGCGGCATGCACGCCACCGCGCAGGGACGCACTCTCGCAGCACGCGCTGGCGCCACCACGCATGCGCCGAGGGCATCCAGGAGCCGCATGGGGGCGCCAAAATAAGGTTTGCCTACACCCCCGGGAGAGGTGAGGCCGCCCCTTTCTGGAAGTAGAAGGAATTGCCAGATTCAATGAATCCAGTGGAAGTATACTGTTGGATCCTCATCTATGAACATTGGTAACTAGATAGATACACAGTATTGATGTGGTCCGGTTTGGATGGGAAATGTTAAACCAGTAAATTATAGTAACAATGATAATTCCTCAAATATTGGCAAACTGAAAAATATGAATTATGAAAATGTCCCCAAAAAATGATCACACTGTTTAGGAAGACACGTTCATCCATATCTTATCAATGATGTTCGCTTTTGGGGGTTTTTTAAATGTAAAAGACATTAAGTATGAAATATTGTAAGAATGTATACAAGTGGTAGAAATCTGGGTTTTAAAACTATATGTTTCCTCCAGTTTTATCTCAAATTCTTGACCTGGGTGGGCACTAGATAGTGTATTGCTTGTGTGTGTGTGTGTGTGTGTGTGTGTGTGTGTGTGTGTGATATCATTTCAAGTCAATTATCTGACCCTTGGCAATCTCAATATTTGCAGTCTCTTCCAAACATGTGTCAACATTTTGCAACATTGAGCTCATTTAAGGTGGAATCAGGAAGTATGTTGCTAAGGGAGTGAACATTATGTATTAGTCCTTAACTAGCGAGCCAGTGATATTGTCTTCAGTGTCATTTGGAGATAATAGTGTTGTGTATAAAATCACCAGCCTATCTTACCTCAGGGCACTTTAGAGCAATATAAAAAATTAATGTAATTACATTTATGCTTCAAAGGAATGATATTTGCATATGAGAAGTTCCACAGAACTCATATATTTTTCTTTTTAAAAAATCTGAAGCACTAAAGTGTTTATTTTCAGAGTTGGCTAATTCACTTGTATGTGTGACTTACCATTTACAGATAAAATATCTTAGATTTTCAGGGTCGACATCTTCAAGGATATTTGAGCAGTGCTGAAAGAGTTAATGTTTATTGTGCTTTTACACATTTCAGGGTATCATCTTTCAACAATGGCAGTAAAATCAGCATGTCGCTTGAATTTTCTATGGTTGAACCTTGAACGTGAATCATTATATTACAATGTAGTTATTGATTTCAACAGGAAGAGGATTAAGCCCAGAAAATCAGGTTAGGAACCTGAAACTTGACTGAGGAAAATAGAATCTTTCTGGTGCTAAAAATCTCCTATGTTATGTAAAATACATTAACATTTTAGCCAAGAGATTCTGCCATTTGGAAAATATCATTGCTTGTCATCTGAGAAATATAGATCTGTGGCAAAGTAAAGAATTAAGTCTTCTGGGCAAATGCTGAATTTTTCAAATTCCTCTAACACAAATTGAATGACATATTCGATAGACAAAAAACACACAAGTATCAAAAGTTGTAGGAGAAAAGATTATCATGTCTATTGTTAAGACTTTCTCTCCATGCCCCCCAAGCTAAATTTCTAACATATCAAGTGAATGAAATTACTTTAATAGCAGTAATTTCCAAACAATTTTTTTAAACCAACTGTGCACTCAAGGCACATTTCTTCGCTGGTTTTTAGCACATGTCAGTACCATTATTGTAAGATGTTTATGTAAGAATTATGTACTGTGCTTTATTCTGCTTTTTGAAATAGAATTGTATTTATCAAAACATTATTAGAACAATCATTCTGGCTCAAACAGAGCTTCAACATTCAGCTTCCAGAACAGCCAAGTATACTTGATTCACTCTCCATGTGTATTTATGACTAAACTCAGAACCAGCTGTGCCATTGGCTGAAGTGGAGGAACCACCCCAATCAACTAGTCTGGAACATAATGAAAGATCAAATTGTTATTCAAATGTATTGTTTTTGAATGTTGCATTAGCTACCAAAATGATTTGACTAGCATGCTTAGAGACTGGAAGTACAAATACCAAAGCCCATAGTCAAGGAAGGGGGGGGGGTATTACAGCTCCCCATCCCAACATTTTTCCGGTAAAAAAGTGTTTACTCATGAATTTTAACTGGTGAATCAAATCCTCATGCTAAGACTGTGAGAAGCAAAAACTGGAGTTTCTCCAGGATCACAAACACTATCTCAACCAAATTTTGATAATTTATTCACACTACTATTATCTACCTTTCTGCCTATTTACAGTGCAATAGCAGCAATAGCCGACATAGTGGAAGTGACCATGTTTTGTTGTCAGTAACCACATTTTGATGTCGCAGATATTTAATCTACGTTTATGACACGAAGACTATGCAATACACTGAAGCTGACATCAGAATTGTACTTCCTGGGTTAAACATTATAAGAAAAAATGTAAATTTAAATGCAATTTACAATGTTTCCAGGTATGATAATTTGTTTGCTTTAAAATTTTATATTTTAATTTTTCCTAAACTTTCAAGTAGTTGAATAACTAGGCATTAGATTAAAGGTATTTTATGTAGTTTATAAAAATGTAATAATCTGTATGGCTCAGAGATCCTATTTTTTTTTTAGTAATTCCAATTCTAAGTGAAAAGATATGTATAAGAGATCTTTCAAAATGCTGTATCTCTGATTCTAATCAACATTTTTTCATGAAATTTGGACACAATTATAGATTTTATAGTGTTATTTCATTTGGGTTTTTTTACCCATGTAATTATCTTTTTGAGATTTTTTTTTTAAAAAACCACCTGAAAGTAGTGACATGACTGCTCTCTTGCTCTGCCCCCTTTGAGAGTTCTCTCTTTTATTTATCTTCTTGCTTTGGGGTATAAAAGGAAGGCATGAAAGCAGCTGTGGGGCATTTCAAACACAGCTGTCTTACTGTGCAATTGTCTGTTAGCTTGAGTTGCTGTTCTGACACTTAAAGCTCTGTTAGTTGCTGTTAATATTGCCTTCCATCCACCTTAGTCCAGAAGATGCCTAAATGTCTATCAAGGCAACTTAATGTTTTTGAGTTCATAGCAAAAAAGAAAAGGCAAAATATTGAAAACCAAGAAGGCAGCAGGTTGAGAATCATTGTCAAAGCTGGAACTGATGGAGGCCCCAGAACATGCACAGCTGGATTGCAGGTGAAGACTGAGGAAGCTAAGGTATCTGCTACTGGTTCATCTAATCCAAGTCCTGCCAAAGAAATCATGGAACAGGAACAAAGACAAGAAGCCGTGTCATTTTTAGACCTTGGATTTTATTTGAACAAGACTGTTACTGATGACCAAGTGATAGCTGAGTTAGTGCAAAACCCACAGACTCCACTGCCAGGTTATTATTTCCTATGGATAAGAAAAGACATCTAAGTTTTCAGCCCAAATGGTTCAACAGATTTCCCTAGTTAGCCTTTTGATTACATGTGCAAGGTGCACCTGTAAGTACTGTGTGGTGTTTGAAGGAGACATTGGGGGTAAAGGTGGTTATCAGATGCTTCGTGCATTGGTTGCTAAACTATTTGTGTGATGGAAAAATGCAATACAAGTTTTCAAAGGACACACACACACAAAAACCAGAGTACCATCAGAACAACTTTTGCTTGGCTGAAAACGTCTTGCTAATTCACTGTGGAAAACATTTTGATGTAACTCATCATCAGGATAAAGGAAATAAGAAGAATGGAGAAGAAAACAGAAAGAAACTTCTGCTAATTGTGGAAACTATTGTCCTTTGTGGCCAACAAGAACTGGCTTTAAGAGAGAGCAATGATTCAGGACCTATTACCTGTGAAGAACCTTTGCACAATGATGGTAATTTAGGGGCCTTGTTGAGATCTCGCATCAGATCAGAAGCCCTTGGTGGCAGGACTGAAGACTGACAGGTTGCAGGTTCGAATCCGGCGAGAGCAAGGATGAGCTCCTCTGTCAGCTCCAACTCCCCCTGTGGGGACATGTGAGAAGCCTCCCACAAGGATGGTAAAACACCAAAACATCTGGGCACCCCCTGGGCAACATCCTTGCAGATGGCCAATTCTCTCACACCAGAAGCAACTTGCAGTTTCTCAAGTTGCTCCTGACATGAAAAAGAGATACTGACCTGAAAAGCCATCTCAAAACTGCAGCTATAAACGCCCAGTATATTAGTCCTCAAATACAAAATGAACTAATAGATATTTGGGGTGACAAAATTGTCAAAAAATTGAAAATATTTATCTGTTTTAGCAGATGAAACTTTGGATGTGAGTACCTCAGAACAGTCAGCACTCTTTTGATGTTGAAGCTACAGGAAGTAGAGAAGACTTTATAGGCTTTGTAAAGATAAGTGATATGACAGGTGGAAGACTTGAAGGCATTATTTTGAAAACATTGGAAAATTGGGCTGAACTTGCAACACTTGTGTGGACAGGGTTATGATGGAGCTGTTAATATGAGTGGTCATATAATTATTTCACATAATTATATTGCAGAAGTATCCAATGGCTACATAGACTGCAGTGCTCACTCACTTAATCTAGCCTTAGCACAAAAAAAATTGCAGCATTCCATCTATCCAAAACTGCCAAGGAACAGTATCATCTGTGTGCAATTTCTTCAGAGCATCATCCATCAGGCTGGAACTGTTGAAGAAACATATAAAAAACTGTTTCCCATAGTCTAGAGCAGGGCTGTCCAACTGGCGGCCCGGGGACGGGATCGGGCCCCGTCGCCTTTTGGACCCGCCCCCCCCTATGCCCTCAGCCGCCATTTTTAAATTTTAAAAAATCTATTTTTTTAAAAAAATGGCGGTCGGGGGGGGGGCAGGCAGGGAGGAGGAAGAGAGCTAGCTCCTCCTTTTCGCCCCCTCCTACCCTAGGGCGGGGAGCCGCCGAAAAAGGGCAGAAGGCGGCGCCAAGAGCAGCGTCACAGGCCTGGCGTGACGCGCTGCTCTTGGCACCGCCTACTCTCCTTTCGGTGGCTCCCCGGCCCAGGAAGGGAGGGGGCGCCGGGAAGGAGTAGGCGTGCCAAGGCAGCGCGTCACGCCAGGCCTGTGACGTGCTGCCGTTGGTGCCGCCTTCTGCCCTTTTTCGCGCCCCTCCCTTCCTAGGGCAGGGAGCCGCCGAAAAAGGGCAGAAGGCGGCGCCAAGAGCAGCGCGTCACAGGCCTGGCGTGACGCGCTGCTCTTGGCACCGCCTACTCCCTCCTTTCGGCGGCCCCGGCCTAGGAAGGAGGGGGTGCCGAAGGAGTAGGCGGTGCCAGGGGCAGCGCGTCACGCCAGGCCTGTGACGTGCTGCCGCTGGCGCCGCCTTCTGCCCCCACGGCGGCTCCCCCGGCCTAGGAAGGGAGGGGGGCGCCGAAAAGGAGGAGTAGGCGGTGCCAAGAGCAGCGCGTCATGCCAGGCCTGTGACGCGCTGCTCTTGGCGCCGCCTACTCCTCCTTTTTCGGTGGCTTTAGGAGGGGGCGGGGCCTGGGCTGGGGGCGGAGCCTGGGGGCGGAGCCTGGGGGCGGGGCCGAGCGGCCCTGCAGGTCATCAGTGACCTCTTATCCGGCCCTGGACCCGCCAGAAGTTGGACAGCACTGGTCTAGAGCAAACAACCTGTTGCTACTTTGTGAAAACCATTGGGTTGAGCAATACAGTGCAGTTTTATGTTTTATTGACCTGTACAGTGTGATGGTAAGAACACTTAAAGGACCTCTATTCAACAATGAGGACCGTATCATACTTTTTTTTGCCCCTGGGGCTCCTCTTCAGCGACAGTTCTTGAAGGACCCCTAATAATAATAATAATAATAATAATAATAATAATAGAAAAGTCAATGACAAATCCCAAGTGTAGACTCTGCAAGGAAGCAGATGAAACAATAGATCACACCCTCAGCTGCTGCAAGAAGATTGTGCAGACAGACTACAAGCAGAGGCATAACACTGTTGCTCAGATGATTCATTGGAACTTGTGCCAAAAAATACCATCTGCCTGGTGGGATCACAAGCTTGAAAAAGTTACAGAAAATGAACACGTAAACTACTCTGGGACTTCTGAATTCAGGCTGACAGAGTTTTGGAACACAATGCTCCTGACCTCACAATCGTGTTTAAAAACCAAGTATGGATTGTCAATGTTGCAATCCCAGGCAACAGCAGGATTGAAGAGAAACAACTGGAAAAGTTGACATGATATGAGGATATAAAGATAGAACTACTTTACTGGCACAAGCCAGTAAAAGTGATCCCAGTGGTGATCGGCACTCTGGGTGCAGTGCCTAAAGACTTTGGCCTGCACTTAAACACAATTGGTGCTGACAAAATTACCATCTGTTAGCTGCAAAAGGCCACCCTACTGGGATCCTAGACACTTGGGAAGTGTCCGACATGTGATCCAATACAACAACCAGCATAGTGATCTTGTTTGCTGTGTACTAATCTTGTTGTGTTTCAAATAATCATCATCATCATCATCATCTTTATTTCTTGACCGCCTTCTCTCCCCTAAAGGATTCTGGGTGATTTACACACAAAAATGTAAACTTTCAATGCTTCAGGTGAGTACAAATGTATCAAAATAACATTACTGAAAAGGACATTCAAGTACCACCTCGGAGTTGGTTGAGGTAGGCAGGATTTCCCTGGGTACTGGTTGTGGGGGGTCGGGAGCAGGTCAGGGTTTTGCCCTCCCTTCTGCTCGAGATCCCCGCGTACAACTGGTGGGCCACTGTGTGATACAGAATGCTGGACTAGATGGGCTGAGGTCCGATTCAGCATGGCTCTTCTTATGTTCTTATGTTCAATAAAGCAAAAGTAATAACAATGAGCTTATGCCGAAGAATTAAGCATTGTGATGAAAAAACAAAACAATTCAGTAAGACATAGTTAACTAAAACATAAGTAAACACTATAACAAATACACTAAAAGCAATTTAAAATACAGTTACATTAAAAACGACCCCATCAGATGATGCAGGCTGAGGCCATGCCCCATCTGTGGTAAGGAAGTGTTACATTCTAGCTTTCTCGCCATCATGTTAAGAAATTGTGTTTTGGGTAGCTCCACTGGAGGTAAATGTATTTTTTGGGCTTTCCCCTATCTGATGGGGGAAAAGGCAATGTGGTAATGCTCCTTTCCCCAGTGCCCCCATGTGATGGGGGAAGGAGGGAGGGTGCATGGATCACCATGAGGCACCACATATGCCCTCCGTTACACCAGAGATTGATGGCAAAATGGAACAAAAGGGGGAGGGGGGAATCAGTAGGATGAGGCCCTGAGACTACTTCCCAAGCTGGACATCTTTTTTTGTTTTGAATGCTGAATTTGTAGTAGCTATACACATCCTAAGAAAACTTCTGCCATAATCCCTTCAATTTAGCAAAACATTACAAAAAGTAGCTATGGACATTTTCTGTAGTTTGAAATATGTTGACAGTCTCGTAGAAAAGGCCAGGAAGATGCACAAAGGATCTGTGAAATAATTTTAGGAGATCTCTGACACAGCGAGATCAGTGGAGAGTCTATGGGTGAAGAAGTTAGGATTCCTCACATCTGTTCAAGACAGACTTTTAAAAGCAACATCCAGGCAACTTTATGAATACCAATGAAATATTATAGGCTAAATATGACAATGTTTTTAAGGCTTTGTACAGTTTTCTATAATATTTTTAATCTTATATTGTATGTTAAATGTTTTTAATACTATTTTAAGGTTGTTTTAATTTTTATAATTGTTGTGGCATTGAATTGTTCCAATTGTGAACTGCTCTGAGTCACCCCTGGGCTGAGAAAGGCGGTATATAAATGTCGTAAATAAATAAATAAATAAATGTGTACATCCCATTTCTGGACTTGTTCTGCAGTCAGCTTCAAGAAAGGTTTACAAGACACACAGGGAAGTAGTTCAGGAACTGCAAGTGTTCTTCCTTATTAATTGTGGCCATTTAAAATCCAACTTGAACAAGTGCATAGAACTTTACAATGAGTGCCTTCAAGATACTATTACTGACACACTGATGGAAGTGTTTGATCTGTGGTGTAGAAAATGGAAAAGGACTACATCTGCAGAAAAACCACTAAATGCACTGGAAGCATATCTTGTCTGTGACAGGTTTTTTTTTCCAAATGTGAAGGAACTTCTTCAGATTTCTGCAACATTGCCAGTGTCAACAGCTGAAAATGAAAGGTCATGAAAACATGCATAAGAAGCACAATGGGGCAAAAAAGACTGACTAGACTTGCATTCTTGAGTGTCCACGGAAGTTTATGGATGTAGTTTGATATCTGTTAAAGTGTATTGACACAGTGTTCAAAAGGTGCTGAGGTATTCTTTTGTAACCACTCTATTTATTTATTTATTTTCTTTATTATTCTGCTCTTCTCACCCCGAAGGGGACTCAGAGCAGATTACAGGTACACATACTTAGCAGACAATCCCTGCCATTTCCATACACACAGTACACACTGTACACACATATAAACGAACAGAGGCAAACTCTGGCCACCAGGGGGAGCTGACGCACTCATCTCTCAGCGTTCCCAGCGTCCCTTGTTGTTACTTCCGCATTCCTCAGCATTCCTGGAGTTCTTTAATGGCCTCATAATTCAGTCAAAATTTGCCTCCCCACTTAATGTGGTACCTTGATCTCCTACTTGACAGATGCAACTGTCTTTTGGGCTGCAAAGGTCAACAGCAGTCTACACTTAAAGGTCAAGCACCCACCTCGACCCGGGCAGGCCTTGAACTCATGACCTACTGATCAGAGAGATCTTATGCAGCTGACACTTAGCCAGCTGCGCCACATTCCCGGTGCCACTCAACTACCAATTAAAACTCATTTTCATTTTTTAGACTTGAAACTTTGTAGCTAATATATTTTTTATTTAATTAAGTCTCTATAAAAATATAGAACAATGATTATGGACCTACTCTTCAATGATTTACTAAAAATATATATAATGTTTCAACCCACCCCACACCCCCATTTTTTCTGGCTATGGGCCTGCAAATACCATTTTCTCTTTTTGAGGGAATATTAAGACATCAGATCCAGTATAATCTTGGGAGTTTGTCAGGGTCGGCTCTGGTAAGTACTTGAATGGGAAACTACCAAGAAGGATGAACCCTGGTTAGTACTTGGATGGGAGCCATCCAACAAACACCAGGTGCTATAGGCTATATTTCACAGGAATGAACTGACAAATCACCTCTGAGTATTCATTGTGTGAGAAAACCCTATGAAACTCATGGGGACATCATAAGTTGACAGGTGACTTGCAGGCACAGTTATTCCTCACATGTTATTTCCATGTATACATGGGAAGGGTGTTGTTGCTATATTTGTTTTGCATAACATCAGTTAGCAGAGAATGAAAACAGAGAGTCTATTGTCATGAGGGGCATGAGGGCATTGGGGAAAAAATCCAAGTGATGGCAGAATGGAAAAGTTCCCCTCCGTTCTCTGTTTCAGCTTTCCAGAATTCACAGAAACACCTGGCATATCTTGAACTAAATGAAGAAACGGTTTGGGAAAGAAAAAAATATTTGATATTTTAATTCAAGCTGTAGCATAGCAAATATCCATCTGATTTTTAGTGTTTTAAAAATGTCTGTGTAAAAATAACAACCGCCTGGTTTATTTGTGTTTAAATCTCTACTTGATTCTTTATGGATGGATTTGGCATTTGATGATAAAGGACGAGATCTGTAAATTGATGTTTTAAAGCAAATACACTCTGAACTGGCTTTGTCTCTCGACGTGCACCTGGCAACACTTCCAGTCTGTTCCCAGCCACCTCTTGCTGAAAAAATAATCTAGGTAGGATTTACACTAAGTCCTCATATTAAAAACACATCTTAAATGTTTCAGGGGAGTATTTGCTTTAACTGCATCTTGCACCAACGGTTATCTTATGAGACTATAATTTGAACTTCAAATGACACTTTAACTAAAATAGACTGGATGAGCAGTGAGCGATCCTCAGACTTAACTTGGTAAACATGTAACTCGGCTAGGTTTTCAGCTCACCGCAGCTATCTAGATCATAATTTAATAGTTTCATAGAACAGGAGAAGGAATTTGCAAAAGGGTAACAGTAGATGAGTCCTCAATGACACATAGATTAAAATAGCTCCTGCAAAAATTCCTTGGCTTTATCTAGGTATTGGTAGGAAGGTGACTTTGACTTGGTGCATGTAGGTTATTATAATGATGATTTATCAAGTCAATTAGACAAACACATACAAAGTTAGAAATTTTATAATCATCTTTTTTTCTATTTTCTCAAAAACTTTATCTGTATTTTTAAATGGCTCCTGAAAAAAACTGTTCCAGAATGCCCTGAAGTATGTATATAAACTTGATTTCTAGAAAATTGATATGCATGAATACTCAATGAAATCTACTACCAGCACACAGAAACATTTTTGGTTTGAACCCAAGGTGATCAGTCCAAACTCCAATAGACATATATTTGATGGATTGCCAAGATGACAACTCTTTCAATGTATTTTATTAATTTACAGTCTATGAAGAAAACCATTCTGAATAATAGGATAGTACAGCATGGTGTAGTGGTTGGACTATGACTCTGGGAACCAAGATTTGAATCTTGCCCTGGCCATGGAAAACTACTGAGATGTATGAATTGTCCTAGGATTGCCATACATTAGAAAGAACTTGAAGGTACACAACAACAAATATAACTAAAGATGGCAGCCAGTGTGTGTTGGATTAGACTCTGGAAGACTCGGGATTCAAAACCTGGTCTGCCATGGAAACCCACTGGGTGACCTTGGGAGAGTAACACTCTTCTGGCCTCAGGGGAAGACAATGGCAATCCTCCTAGGAACAAATCTTTCCAAGGAAACCCCACAACAGGTGAGTTTTGGGTCATGTTAAATTGGAAATTAAGATGCACTCCAACAACAGATATAATTAAAATTTCCAGTAGAGATTAGTGAATTTCTCGGGATCAGTCTCTTTGATATTTTTTTTTCAATTGTATATGTCTTTCAACATTATCTGAACTGGATTGGGATTGTGCAATAGCTATTTTAACATTTGTTTTTAACTTTTGTGGCATGTAATTTTACCTTGGCATTTTAATAATGATATTTAACTATCTTTTAACTTAATCAAGTTTTAATCATGTTTTAATGTATGTTTACTATTACAGGAGTTTTAGGACAGTGATTAATATCTACTTGTGTATTTTCCTGTTTTTGTCTTTTACTGTTGACATGGTCAGTGGACTAATCAATAAACTTTACTTTTTTCAATTGTATATGTCTTTCAACATGTATAAGCTACACAGACCTTTATGTGCTTTTTTTGAAAGCACATTATCATGTTCATGTGTCTGAAACCTGCGATATTCTTCCTCTGTGGGTTAGCAAAACTGTAATATAAAATATAACAAAAGTAATACTAAATATTACAATTAAATTACAAAAGGAGTAGAATTATCATGCATTGTTACATTTGTGATATAATTATACCTTAATTACAGGGTAAAGATAAGTATAACATATAAAAACAATTACCTAGTTGTTTGTATATACAGTAGTAGGCATGTGCATAATGTTCATTTGTCCATGTAAGTTTTTTCAAATTCATTAAATTAGTACTTCCGAATTGATATCCAATATGTTGGTGTGGCTCATGCCAAATATTTAAGAATCGAAATTTACCCCATACTTTTTCATTTTAGTTTTATAAATCTTGGAAGGCTCTCAAAGTCAGTTTCATATTCAGTGCAAGGACACAAAGCAGGCAAGCCAAAAGGGTTGCCTTAGTGCCTGCCTTGCCTTTCCTCATTAGAAGAGGCCAGAAAAGGAGTGAGAAAGCATAGAATTCAAAAGGCCCTGCCTGAAACTACATTTCCCAGAATGCAGTGCTCAGCATCAGAGAGATGTGGTCCTCCATAGCCAGCCAGAGTTCCAATAAATTGAATATTCTACACACTGATTTTTATTCCTGGGTTATAAATGTAATATCCTAACGAGTTCTGTCATTAAAAAAACATGGTGAAAGTTCATTAAACTACAAAAACTTTGTCTTTGCAAAGGAGATATCATGTTATAGCATAAGTTCCCAGAGTAGAACCACTACTTTCAAAGTAAGGACTACATGATTAAACAGGAAATAACACTTTCAAACTAGGAACATTATTATTTTAAAATGTTCATAAAAACTTTGAAAATTCTCCAAAAATTCATGAATGAGTGAAATGTTCTGAAATTTGGTGAGCTAAGAGTGATAAATGTGTTCTACGATTGTAGTGGGTCGCACCCTGATAGCTGTAAAATGAGGCAGAATGGAGCCCCCGAGGTTTCCCCAGTTGTAGTTATTATGCACAATTACTATAATGAAATAGTAACAAAATGTTGTTACTCTTGTTATAGTAATGATTTTTTCACTAACGATACCTTAGCAACACTTCAGAAATGAAGTGTCCGCTATTTATTTTGTAATGACTTTTGAAACATTTTTTTATTGATCACACATGTCTATACAATAGGCCTGCTTATTATGGGAGCTTGTTGAATGTGGTTACAGATATATACAAAGTTGGCATGGGTAGGTTCAGTCGGAATCTTCATAATTCGGAATAAATTCGGCTCAAATGCCTTTTTGAAGCAATTTTGAAGCGATTTGGGAACCCGGAAGTATCCTTGCCATTTCAAAGCTTTTTCCGCCATTTCTCTTACGAATCAATAAGTGAGTCTGAAATTATTCAGTTTTTCAAACCAGTGTGGATGATTCCCTTCAGTTTCCTTTCCCTTGTGCATCAGTCCCAGGCGAGATCCCTGTTTAAACCAGTGTGATGGATTCCCTTCGGTTTCCTTTCCCTCCTGCGTCACTCCCGGGTGAGAGCCACTGTTTAACCCAGTTTGGGTGAATTCCCTTGGGTTTCCTTTTCCCTACTGCGTCAGTCCCGGGCGAGAGCTGCTGTTTAACCCAATTTGGGTGGATTCCCTTGGGTTTCCTTTTCCTTACTGCGTAGGTCCTGGGCAAGACACAACACACAGGTGGGGGTCCTTATCAAGTAAACTAGAAAATACACAGGTAGCTAAACCTAAGTCTATGGGAACATAAACATGTAACCTCTGCGTAGCCTAGGGACAAATCCTACAACTCCGGAGTATATATATTCTGCTAATGCAGTCTGCCTATGCTCTCAGATGTAATATACACACATACACATCAGGGGCACTAAATGCAGTACCCAATATATATGATAAAAACCCGCAGGAATACAGGGAAAGTGCGAGAACACTGGTTCCGAGGCACCAGAGACACACCAGAGGCGTGAACACAACAGACCATGTGAAGAAAATACAATAAATAAAGAAGGCTAGACCCAACAAAACATAAGGGTTCACATGAGCAGGGTCCGCTGCCGCTGGTTCCCGTGCGTAGTCATCCGTTCTGTTGTCAACCAATGCGTATGGGAAGCGCCGAATGGTGCACAGCGTGACCGAGTCTTGGGTCATGCTGCTGTCGACCTGGCGCCGGGAGAAGCTGTAGAAGCTTCAATGATGATACTCCCGTGAAGGGAAGGGGGAGGAGGGAAACCGAAGCCGCAGTTGCCAAGCGTGGTTTCCTTCCCTCTCCCACGTCAGTCCCGGGCGAGAGCCACTGTTTAACCCAGTTTGGGTGGATTTCCTTGGGTTTCCGGCCCTCTCCCGCATCAGTCCCAGGCGAGAGCCACTGCTTAACCCCATTTGGGTGGATTATCTTCGGTTTCCTTCCCTCTCCCGCATCAGTCCCGGATGAGAGCCACTGTTTAAACCAGTTTGGGTGGCTTTCCTTGGGTTTCCTTCCCTCTCCCGCATCAGTCCTGGGCGAGAGCCGCTGTTTAACCCCATTTGGGTGGCTTTCCTTGGGTTTCCTTCCCTCTCATAAGAACATAAGAACATAAGAAGAGCCATGCTGAATCGGGCCTCAGCCCATCTAGTCCAGCATTCTGTGTCACACAGTGGCCCACTGGTTGTACACAGGGATCTCTAGCAGAAAGGAGGGCAAAACCCTCACCTGCTCCCGACCCCCCACAACCAGTACCCGGGGAAATCCTGCCTGCCTCCATCAACACAGAGGTGGCACTTGGATGTCCATTTCAGTAGCTACTGATTCCCTTGGTATCCATGAATCTGTCTAATCCTGCCTTGAAGCTGTCCAGGCTGACCGCTGTCACAACCTCCTCTGGAAGTGAGTTCCATAATCCAATGACCCTCTGGGTGAAGAAATATTTCCCTTTATTAGTCCTAACTTTCCTACCTTGGAGCTTTAGGGAGTGCCCCCTAGTCCTAGTGTTGTGTGACAGAGAAAATATTTTTTCTCTATTCACCCTTTCTATCCCATGCATGATTTTATACACTTTGATCAAGTCACCTTTTAAACGCCGTCTTTCAAGGCTGAAAAGACCAAGGCGTTGCAACCTGATTTCGTAAGGGAGCTGCTCCATCCCTTGGATCATTCTTGTTGCCCTTTTCTGTACCTTTTCCAGTTCCGTTATATCCTTCTTGAGGTGCGGTGACCAAAATTGTACACAGTACTCCAGATGTGGCCTCACCATAGATTTGTAGAGAGGCAATACAACATTTGACGACCTATTTTCGATTCCCTTCCTGATCATGCCAAGCATAGAATTTGCTTTTTTTACTGCTGCTGCGCACTGGGTTGACATCTTCATTGAGCTGTCCACCAAAACCCCAAGATCCCTTTCCTGGTTTGTCTCAGAAAGCTTTGATCCCATCAGTTTATAAGTGTATTTGGGGTTCTTTGCCCCGATGTGCATGACTTTACACTTGTTTAGGTTAAAATGCATTTGCCACTTTGTTGCCCATTCACTCAATTTCGAGAGATCTTTCTGGAGCTCTTTACAATCAGTTTCATTTTTAACTACCCTGAACAATTTAGTGTCGTCTGCAAACTTTGCTACCTTAGAATTTACTCCTATATCCAGGTCATTAATGAATAAATTAAAAAGTAACGGACCCAAAACTGAACCTTGGGGTACGCCACTTCTCACCTCTTTCCACCCAGAGAAATGTCCGTTTATTACCACCCTTTGTTTCCTACAGTTTAGCCAGGTTCCAATCCAGGACAAGACCTGTCCTCTGATTCCATGGCTGAAGAGCTTATTTAGGAGCCTTTGGTGAGGGACTTTGTCAAAAGCCTTTTGAAAGTCAAGGTAAACAATATCAACTGGGTCCCCTTTATCTATGTGTTTATTTACACCCTCAAAGAATTCTAACAAGTTAGTAAGACATGATTTGCCTTTGCAGAAACCATGTTGATTTTCCTTCAGCAATGCCTGTTCTTCTATGTGCTTAGTAATTTTTTCTTTAATATGGTTTCCATCACTTTGCCTGGAACTGAGGTTAGACTAACTGGCCTATAATTTCCTGGATCACTCCTGGATCCTTTCTTGAAGATCGGAGTTACATTTGCCTCCCTCCAGTCCTCGGGTACAGTGCCTGATCTTAGAGAAAGGTTATATATTTTGGCTAGAATTTCAGCAATTTCACACTTGAGTTCCTTAAGAACTCTGGGGTGGATGCCATCTGGCCCTGGTGATTTGTTGACATTTAGTTTAGTAAGGCATGTGAGAACATCTTCCTTGTTTATCTCTATCTGGTTTAATTCATTTAATTCCCTCCCTGAAAAAACTGACTCAGCCGCAGGCATATGTTGTCTGTCCTCCTGTGTGAAAACGGAGGCAAAGAAGTCGTTTAGCCGCTCGGCAATCTCCTTGTCTTCACTTATTGTCCCTTTCTTACCATTTTCGTCAAGTGGCCCAACTGCTTTTCTAGTTGGGTTTCTACTTCTGATCAGTCCTGGGTGAGTCTCCCGCATCAGTCCTGGGTGAGAGCCGCTGCTTAACCCAGTTTGGGTGGCTTTCCTTGGATTTCCTTCCCCCTCCCACATCAGTCCGAACCACCAATGTCCCCTACAGCTGAAACGAGTTTTGAACCATTTTCTGGGATCAAACAAGCCTAATACAGAACTTTGAATATCTTGGAATTGCATAGAAGGACTAAAGAGAACACATCTCTAGACATTGCTAGGTCCTCCTCTGTCACTTTATAGTATGCTTTAGCCAGAAGCTTAAGACATCATTCATTTTAGGTAAGAAAAATAGGGTTCCAGCTTATAACCAAAAAAATTATTACATGAAGAATCCTGGAATCCCCCCCAGCCCTCCCACAATATGTTTGCCTACTGTAGTTGCTTTCAAGCTCTGTTGCTGTTTTTTCTAAAGCAAATGGGGCAGTAGGACAAAAATTCCTAATCTATTTGTCTGAAATTGGACCAGGGTAAAATGCTTAATAGGCTGATATCCTGTATACATTTTCTTGATTTCTACAGCACTTTTTCACAAATAAGTATGCCAAGGATTGCAGGCACCATTGTTTATCATTCTTACCCATTTAAGATTCTAATTTAAATTAGACATGCATACTTGTGAAGGTACTAATCTGTTTTCCATCCATCATATGTCAGTATACAAATAATCTGTGCAAAAACAGTCACATGGTTCTTGTTGATTGGTTCAAACAGCTAAAGAAAATGTGGCTGGTCAGCTCCCATTAGTTGCTTGACTCTCAAGTCATCCTTACAAGATCAGAAAGTATGTCAACTCATCAGCCCTTTATGCCCTTACAGAACATGCCTGTTCTTGTATAATGCTGCCTGGATAGTTCTAATAAATCCAGATGATTGAACACAAAGAAACATGTGAGCCACAGCATTTTAGAAAAAAGTCACTGCACTGTACAAATATAAATGCACTTATTTGATAGCACTATATAAGCTTCAAAATATGTTGTCTTAAAAGCCATGGCAAATTTATGAATGAAACTGTGCAAAGAGGATTTAAAAAGAGATCGGCTGCAAGTGTTCAGGAGTCTGGATGTAGCCTGCCACCAGGGTAGCATGAAATCATTTGATAATTACACCATAGCCAAGGTGGATTAGTGTACAATAAAAATATAGGGCTGCATTATTTTTATTTATATAACAGATGGATCCTAGAAAGAGATTTTTTTTTAAAAAAACAAAACATGAATGCAACACCATGCCACTGTTGACAGAGGATTTAGAGGTGTTAGAACACAGCCGGGACAAAATTGGGAAATGTCATTGTTCCTTTTTTCCTCTCTTGTCAGGGAGGAAAAAAAGCCAAGAAACAAATGTTTTAATGATATTAATTCCATGCTAGGATCACTTAGGAAGTAGTATTCTAAAAATGACAGGCTACTGTACCTAGGTGGTTTATTTTTCACCTTTTTATAAAAAGGAATTTTATTGTAGACAAAATGTGCTATTGTGCTATAGCATGCAGAACAGGAACTCCGAAATCTCTTGCTGTTGCAGCAATGTCTAAACACTAATTTTAGCTTATAATCATAGATCTTATATTCAAAGTTCCACCTAGCCTAGCAAAAATGATGCCCATATCTGATTTTGAAAACTGATAATCTTTTAAAATAATAAAACATTATGGGAAGCTTCTAAAATTGACAAATTATCTTATTTTTTTGAGAGAAAAGCATGGCCAGGAGACTCTGAAATGGTTGAGTGGCTGCATTACACTTTAGTTATATACTGCAATGGTTTAATACTTTCATTGTTGCTATTCTCGACCATCGGTTCCAATGTATACAAACCCTTTCCTTGGGGTTGTTTTTTTGGCATGACTTTTTCAGAGGAAGCTTGCCATTGCCTTCCTTTTAGACTGAGAGTGCAAATTGCCTGCGGCCACCCAGCATCTCATCAGGGATTTGAACCCTGAGTTCCCAAAGTTTTTGTCCAATTCCCAACTGTTATACTACATTGGCTCTCATTTTAGTGCTTTTTAGCTACAATGTCAGCTTTGTTTAATACACAAAGAAGCAATAAGGGTGCCATAATATCTACATAAGGATCCACTGAAAAGTCATACAACTGTATTCTAGCTAGTGAATAAACAATGTTAGAGGTGAAATTGACAAAACAATTTTTGAAGGGTATGTACTGCTGCTGGATACAATGAAAAGCCAAATTCTCCCTTTTAAAAATCGTCATAAATGGAATGAAGGGAAGATGCAATGAAGAAGCAAAAAGTACACTCTCTTTGAAAAAACAGCAAACTCCGAAGTTATTTGACTCAGGATCTGGGCACCTAGATATTGTTTTCTGTGCAAACTGATTTTATTTTTGGAGAGTCATATGATGCTTTCTTCCTTTTGAAATATTTCCTGGGACCTCCCTATCATTACCAAAGACTTTTCATTCCCACTCCTATTTACACTAACCCAAACTTTCTGGCATGAAATACACAGTCCTTCCCAAACGTAATGAGAAGGATTTTTTTGTGCAGTGCAGAAGTGCTAGGAAAGGAACGTGGGGGTTGAGGCAGGTGGAGAGCGAACCTAGGTTTGAAATTGAGTCAACGCCTTGGGGGTCTTCGCGTTGAGGCAGGTGGTCTCTGTTCGAGAATAATGAAACTCTCATTCAATTCACAAGGTAAATATATAACTTTGTAGGCAATAACTGGCAAAACATCGAAAAACAGTTTGACATCCTTTCCTCACAGATTGAAATCCCAACTCAAATCGCAACTGTCACTTTGTAACGGAAATTCCTCAGGTTCCATTTAGCAGTCTTGGTACATTAGCAAAGTGTGTAGAAGGCAATAATCTGACAGTTTTAGCAAAGTCTTCTCGTGGGAAAATGCAGAGGAGTCTAGAGCAAAATCCTTCAACTTCAAGAACTGAGAGCTATGGTGTTCATTGTGTGAAGGCTGTTCAGAATGCTTCCCCACCCAACTTGCAGCCTTGACTTGACTCCATGCATTTTCTTTCTCCAAGTTCAAAACCTACCTCAAATGGTGTTATTTTGGGACAGTTGAAAACATCCAGGCAGCTGCTATGAGGACTTTGAGCAACATCTCAAGTGAAGACTTTCTCTACTGCTATGAAGAATAGGAGCAATGCTGGAATCACTGTGTTCTATCACAAGGAGTCTATCTTCAAGAGGATAAACTGTAATTGCAAGTTAAACCATCCTCATTACATTTGGGACAAATGACATATATCTGTTATTGCCTATGTGTGTCAAATGTCTCAGAAGCAATAAATAGGCCACTACCAGGTAAACACAGCAATTGTTTCCATAGCATAGAATCAACAAAGATAGAGCAAGGGAAAGAGGGATGTTAACACAAACATGATCCTAGTGTTCAACTACTCATCATCATAGGCTATCAAGTATGATTGCCTTCCAAGTGTTGGTCTTGCTGATGGGTTTGTAAGTGACTGCAGAGACGTATTCTTGATCTGCAAGTTATTTCACATTGAGGACATTGGTTTCCAGATGGAAGCTAGTCCTGACAAAGGTTGGCTTGACCCACCTTCCTCTTCACATATTTCTCACTTTTGCCCTCCACTGATGCCTCTCCACAGCACTATTGGGTAACAGCTGACCTCAAGTTAGAAGGTCAGAAGGTGTTAAGGTGTTTAACTAGTGTTCTATTGCCAAAACACTTTAGCATTTTGACTATAACTGCTGAATAAGAATAACAAAGACTTCATCGAAGAGAGGGAGGGAATAAAATTGTTATTTTAAGAAACAGATGCAAACCCATGAATTGAGTACTGCAATGTGAGGAAAACAGCTAAATAGCGGCCTGAAGGTGAAACAATCACAAGGACTTCTTGGCAATAATTGTTTTGAATGGCTTCTCTTTTGCCTTCCTCTGAAGTGTGTGACTTGCTAAATGTCACATAGTGGGTTTCCAGGTATCAATGGGAATTTGAACTTTTACCTAGAGGTGTAGTCAAATATTCAAATGCTACACCAAGCTGGGTCTCATCAACAGGAAGGAAGTCATCATCCTCCAGTGGTAAATTTTACCTTTTTTCATTTAATCTGCTATTTTACATTCCTGATAAAATTTATTCTAATACAGGTATTATGTTATTGTTGCTATCCCACACTCTCATGAACTAATATTAATGTTTGCACTCAATTTTATATTTTTAAAGACTGATATGGATAATTAAATAGCAAGAACATTGCAGGGGAGAAAAGTTCCTTAATTAAATAAGTTACTGCTCTTTAAAGAAAACTATGGATTTTAGCTTGACTGTTGAGAGAAGATGCCACACGAACAAGTAGCACATGCAATTAAACCTCAGTACCTTCATGGAAGCATGTGTCTCAAAGCAGATCCAACCGAACAATAGCAGACTGGAGAGCAGACCTATTAGAGGCTGATTTTTAAAAATGTCCATTTCAAAATAGAACTTGTCTGTCTTCTTGTCCTCTTTAGGAGCTTAGGAAGCAAGAAGTCAACAGTGCAGCTGCCAAGAGGGAATAGGGCTTAGATAACACAGCTGTGGGATTAGGAAAGAGAGATCAAGAGCAAGAGTGCTCTTTAAGCTTCTTTTGTAATTAAAACATGAAATGTGGAACAAATTGCATTTTGGAAGATCAAATTTGTAAAATATTAAATTTATTTGTATTTCATTCTCTCCTAACAGAAAGATAATGATGGAAACACAAAGGGACATTGACCCTACATGTACACTTAACCATTCATCATTTTCAACACAGAGCATATTTATATTAGATCAAACAAGCCTATTAACCATCTGCAATGGTTGGCTCTGACAAAAATCTACAACCCCAAAATTCAACCTTACATTAGCCATGAATGGTTTGGACTAGGTTTATAGGTGTCTTCCATATAATGTTACGTTATCTTGAATAATAAAATATAATGCTTAACTTCGTTATCATTCATTTATTTTCTGTACTACTTTTCCAAGGTGACTACCAAAATTATTAGCTGTTTTTTAAGAAGAAGAAAATGTAATATTTTCCTGATATGTGTTTGTGTAGGGAAGTCTTCTGAAAATAGATGTAGGCATACATCATAATGTCAGATGAGAAAATCTGGCATATGAATTGCAAATAAGATAATAAGTACTTCATAAAAAATACCTCTCATGCGCACATATATGTAGTTTGTGAAGACTATTACTTTGAAGATTATGTTCTAAATGCAAATGATGAAAAATACTAAGAGTTAAGCAGAGTACCAAGGAAAGAGTCTGAGAGCTAGCATGGCCGCTACCTCTTAGTATGCCTTCTATGGCATAGGCCAAATATTTTCTTGAGAGATATTGACATTGCATTTGTGGGTTTTATCCTGACTCTCTTCCTTAATGCTATATATCTTGACAATATATGGACTCGATAAAGAGTAAAAATTAATATCCACCGTTTGGACTTTTAGGGAGGTGGAGGTAGGCACAGTAGCTCTGAAGAGCAAGAATATTTTCCTTTTTATTACCCAGTGTAAAATGATTTAGTGTTGCAATTTTAGGAAGGAACAATTCATAAGGATGGCTTCAAATGTGTTTTTTAAATTAAAAAAAGAAAGAAAGAAAACAAGGACATCATTTTACTTGATTAATAAAATAGTTCTGTATAAAACTCCAATCAAGGGTTAAGCAATATAATACTTAAAATTATACATTATAAATGAAGCATACAGATGTGATTAGTATGATTACATCTAATATTATAAAATATGTATAAAAAGCTAACTATATAAAATAGATCTTCCTGATTGTTAAATATGTGACTAACATGTAATTTATTGGAAAATTAGTAGTAAACAAATTTGGGATCAATGGTTTGCACATAGAATCAGAATAATAGAGTTGGAAGAGATCATGTGGGCCATCTAGTTCAACCCCTGCCATGCAGAAAATGCACAATCAAAGTACCTCTGACAAATGACCATCCAGCCTCTGTTTAAAAGCTTCCAATGAAGGGGCTTCCACCACACTCTGAGGCAGAGAGTTCCACTGCTGGATAGCTCGTCATCAGATCATAAACAATTAGAATTAGGGACTATAGAGGCATGTTGTGGCATGTGGATGTGTGGGAAGATTCCAATGGTTGATTCCAAAGAACTGAGGAGTTTAGAAAAAATGACTATGCCTCTATCAGCCGAGGAAGCAATTGCACTTCTATGCACCAAGAATGAAGCAGAAATATTTAGCACAGTGTCTGAAATATGTTTTGTTCTGGGGAAAAAAACCATGTATTTCTGTCCAAGAAACTATAGTCTGTTTCTTCTAAAATCTTGACGTTTGCAGAGAGGCTGATTTAAGTAAATTAAGAAGCTCTTGTATATAATTTTATTTAGATTTCTTAAAACATATTAGATCAAATAACACCTTAATGTCAAGAGTATATTTGATCAAATAGAATCGTTTGTCCTTTATAGAACTCAAGTATCACATCTCTTCTGTCAATTTTAAATGTACAGTAGTCCCAAAACAGGACTAACATAGTCCTTTCAAACTGCATTCCTTGAGTAGCAGGTTTCTTTTATCACATCATGAAATACTTCTGAAATTATCTTAAGTTTCAAAAGTAGCTTGAGATGCTGCAAAGGGAAGTTATTGCTTGTGGGAAAATAACCAACTTCTGCCCTCTATCCCACACAACAATGTATGTATACTATGAGCTATTCTTATTAAAATATGTGCAGAAGTGTCACTTTCAAGATGATATGCTTTACATAATATGTTTATTTTCCCAATAAAATTCAGGAAAAGGAAGATACTTTTTCATTTAATAAACTGGTGTTTTTATTTAGCAAGTAAGATGCATATTTTGCTCAAACTTCCTAAAACATATATTTAATCTAACATGATAAAATATTTTTTAAAATGGTATTTCATACCAGGAAATATGTTTATATATACAGTTATCAATATGGAAAACGTTTCCCTGATAAACATGCCCATAATTGTATCATTTGTTTCCCCCTTGCATTATCAGCATTATTTATATTGAACAGTCTTGGATACCATTTTTCCTCTATACCTTCAGAGGTATAAAATTGATACATAAATACTACAGTACAGTCAAGATAGTATACAACTTGATAATGTGGTTCTGTAAAAAAGAATAGTTGACACAGAATTCAACAAACTTCCACATAAATCAACATTATCCTGCCTCAAAGTCTCTAAAATGCAATCCCTTTTCTTTTGGTAGTTGGCACATACCACATGAATTTAACCTTAAAAACACAACAGGGCTCATACATGCCAGTCTATCTAAACTGGTTGGATAAACATTTTGATTCAGAGGGGAATTCACATCTCCATCCGGAATTAATAGTCATTACAGTTTTGCTTGCAGATCTATTTGGGTCAGGGCTATTATTCTAAAGAAGAGGTGGGCAACTCCTAGTAGCAAACTTTTACCAGACCTTGAAAAGCACCCCCCCCCCCCCCAATGTTATCCCAATCTCTCCCAATTTTTAAAAAACCCAAAAAGGTACCATGTACCCTTTAGAAGCAATAGGAAAAAAATTGCAAATCCTCCCAAGTCTGTTTTGGGTCTAAATTTCAGTTTTGAAATAGAATGAAAAACTCAGCTTGATTGCTGAAAACATACAGCAGTCCAAAATACAATGGCATTCAGTCCAATTTAAATGGTTCTTTAGACAACTGCATTGGCAAAGGGTGTCTGATGAATTCTGTTATAATTCTGAGAGCGATATTACTTTCCTTCACTGATATTGAATATAGTGACTTCTTTTATGATTACTTCATGACCACTGGCAGGAACAGTCTGTGGGTTCTTGAACTGTGTAGCTGACCCAGGTTGAGTTCCCGCTGCAGTAGAGTTGCACATTTCGCCTATGCAGTCCCAGTTCCCTGCAGCATTTGCAGAATCTTGCATATGTATTGATATTATAATTATAAATACTTGCAGAAGGGCATTTGCCATCACAGGAAACAATGTTTACCTGGAAGTAAGCATTAAAATAATAATGAAGAAACAGATGTTGCAAAAATAATGCGCTATTCTCAACCAACAATAATATTAAACCTTTATAGCAATCTGGTGAAAACAGCAGTAGGGCACTGCTTGTCATTTACTTACTGGTGTGTTACTTCGGCAATCATTCTTGCGTATTGTCATCCTAACAGTCACCTTTTTACAAAATTTCCCATCTTCTTTGCCTACAAGAATGAATTGATTGGAAGACTTCAACTCATCAGTTTTCAGACACTAAAATGCTCTTATAAACATATACTAAGAACTACATTTAAAAAATCTAAAAACTAAGTAATAACAGTTGATGTTATTTTCACTTTTAAACATTCTATTACTTAGACTTTTTATAGGCTAAAGAAGATCCTCACGTTCCAGTAAATTTGTCACCAAAATGAGTGGATTAGAAGACACAGCCTGAAATCAATCTTGCAAAATGACAGAAATTTAAACCCAAATATACTTGTTTGAAAACTCTAGTGTGTTGAAGGTATTTATTTCCTGGACTATAACTAAAGGATGCAGATGTCATGTCACTTACTGCCAAGTAACCACAGAGACATGGAATGAGTTTGCTCTAAAGAACCAAGACAAGTCTCCAAGTAAAAATAAGCTTCATTTATAAATTACTCTTTACATCCTAATTTACCCTACCCCTGATGTTAAAATAGCCACACTGAAAGTAGCTTAATCTAGTAGAATCTGCTGCAACAAAGCTAATATTGAGCATTAGAGTCAATGTGGTGAGTATACAGCAACACTGATAGTCTGCATGAATTATACAAAAATAATCTTAACTGTAAGCAATTTCGGATTTGTGACCTACTACCATAATTACATGCCATCACTTGGTACTATACTATTATCCAGTTGTGTACCACTAAAGCAGAAAGGAAACATGGCAGCACCAGAACTGGTTTCTGAAGACATTCTAGAGAGCTCAGCAATTTTAGCAAGGACCTCGCCCCTATTAGATCACTGGACATGTTTGAGAGTGTCTCTCCTCCCTCCCTCCCTCCCTCTCTCTCTCTCTGTTTTCCATGTCTGCCACATTCTAGATCAATGTGGAAAGAGAAGCGGAGGAAGGGCTGTGGGAGTCCATAGACAACTGTTCCAAGAACCCCAGTAACAGATAAGCAGCCTGTTCTTCTTCATCTCGATCTCTGTGACAAACACATGAGCGACTATCACATGGATAGGATGAAAGGACTGCAGAACTATAGACTATTGCCCACACAAAAAGCAATGTGAGGGAAATGTAGAAAAATGTAACTAAATTGCAGCATTGCACAATTCTGACAGAAGAATCCTATTCAAAAAGGCTATAGAATAATAATAAATAATAATAAACTTTATTTATACCCCGCCACCATCTCCCCAACGAGGACTCAGGGCAGCTTACATGAGGTCAAGCCCAAACAACAAATTGAAATAAAATAAAACCAAAACATAACCAATAACACAGTAAAATACATAAAACATGAATACAATAGGCAATATACAAATGCAATATCCACAAACACAGTGACAATTAGCTGGCTGCATGTACAAGATAAAATACTAAAACTCAGTGTGAGATAAGAGAGGAGTAAAACTTACGAGGGAGAACTCAAAAAACAGAGAGGTTAAAAACAGGCCTTCATACAAGGGGGGAGTGTACTCCAGAGACAATAACATTGAGTAGAGCAATAGTTTAAAGTTGTGTGACTACTCTCCAAAAGCACAACGGAGATTCTTTTTAAAGGTGTCTAAGGTGGGGGCTTTCCTAATCTCTCCGGGCAATGAGTTCCAGAGTCCGGGGGGCAGAGGAGAAGGCTCTCTCCCTTGTACCCACAAGACGAGCCTGTGAAACTGGCAGGGGTGAAAGGAGGGCCTCCCCCGAAGATCAAGCTCAGGCTGGTTCATGGAGGGAGATACGGTCACAAAGGTAGGTGGTTCCCAAACCGTTTAGGGCTTTGTAGGTGATAACCTGAGTCTTGAATTGGGACTGGAAGATGAACAGCAGACAATGAAGCTCCTTAAACAGGGGGGGGGGGTAATTGCTCCCTGTAAGTCGCCCCTGTTATTAATCTGGTTGCTGAGCGTTGGACAAGTTGTAATTTCCAGGCCATCTTCAAGGGTAGCCCCATGTAGAGTGCATTGCAGTAATCCAGTCTAGAGGTAACTAAGGCATGAACCACCATGGCCAAGTCAGACTTCACGAGGTATGGAGGTAGAAGGAACTACCACTCTTAAAGGGTTAAGGTACAGTACCTTTTTAATATAAAAATTATATTATATTACCTTTTGGCTAAAATTTCTAGACTTATACATGAGTGTATATAGCAATTTACCTATGAACATCATAGTGGAGTGTAACCTACAAACAAATTCAAATTGCAATTGAAAGGATTTTGTTGTTGGTCCTAAGGATGTAAACACAGAAATGTAAATGCTCTTGCTTTTTTAGCCATTTACTACTTACTTCACTTAATTTTCCCTTACTAAACAAATCAGTTAGAGCCAGTTAAACTCATACTGAATGCTATTAGAGGAAGCTATTATATTACATATCAACTTCAGTCAGAAGGCAAAAGCATTACATGTCGTTAAGAAAGTGAGAAAACTCTTATTGGTTCAGACTAAAGGCCCCTCTAATCTATTCCCACAGATATGAGGCAGAATTTGAGTTTTGGCACTTGTTGCATTTGGAAACTAAGGAAAGGCTCTTAATAATGAGAGGGAAATCTTTTAATTTTTAACACATTTAAACACATTTAAAATGCAAACCATCTATGTAGCCAGCAACAAAGCTAAAATCAGGTTTCAGGTTGCCACCACATTACCCCAAAACATCTGTTTAAATGTGGTAAAAAGGAGAACCAAATCAGTGATAAAATGAATCAGAAAAACAAAAGTGAGTAGGCAAAATTCATTTCTTCAAGATACTTGGTCAGTTTAATAATTTTCTTGTTAGAACACCTTTCATGCCAGGTCTATTGTTGCCATCCAATTAATTCCCCTCAAAATGAACCTAGTTCTATACACCCCACTATTTGGAGTTTGCAGTATGCCACTTCATATGCCATGCTTTTTAGCAAAGTTTATAATAAATGAAAATATTTAGATATTCATTCAGCATATTATGAAATACACATATGTCTATCTTTAGAACAGCAAGCTTTAACAAGCAATTAGTTTCTATATTCTACAGTACTATGGTAATTAGTGGGACCTGCAGACAGAATAATCATGCAAGAAACTAAATACTATGGAAAACTATCAACAGTACATTGTTGGCTAACAACAATACACTGCCCATTCCGTGCAAAATGTATAAAATATTTGGGCAAATCTGAATTGTGGGATGTTAATACTATGATGCTGCGTCTTTCAGCCAGTTTTGTAATCATAGAGCTTTGTGCTCCTATGAGGGAGTACATTGTTGGAAATCAACAATGGATCTGGATTCTTTGTTCCAATGATTTCCAAGAAAATGTACTTGACTTACAGTAAACATTAGATGTAGGAATGACTGTACTAACAGGGAATGGGAGCAACAGTGATATTCCAAAACCTAATAAGAACATTACAAATTGAACACATTATAAAAGATAAATATATGTCCCCAAATGTATATTCAACATCTGATGGTAGAAAGGGGGTTCAGGTCCTTGAAATTCTTCTAGTCCATGGTGTCACATAGGTTCTTAATAATCCATATGCATGTAGAAAAGAGATTCCAATATCATAATTTTTGTTACATGCTGCAGGGATACCATCATCTACAATATAAAACACCACCCACTGGAAATAACAGACAAATTCTAGACCTGCTATCACACCATGCAAGCTGCAGGAGGTATGATGGTCTTAAATAACAGAGAAAGCAAGAGATGATCCTACTGCTATGCCATGTCTTCCCCTGTTTATTCCTGACTAAAATGATGCAAACTGCTTCACCACACATATATCTGGTGGCATCCTTCAACTTGCCTTTTGATTATAGCTCAGGTCCCACAATGGACCACAAGGAGTCTAGACTTCATTTTAAAACATGAAGGAATGCCACACTGAAGTGTGGAGATTTAGTTGTTCAACATAAATGATTTCAGGTTGTGTTTTACCTTCGTTCAAACAATCAGACATTAATAATACTATAGTAATTTTCTGAATTTGTGCCCAGCATGTTCTCTATGTTCTTGTTTCAAATTGTTATTATACTTTTCTTTTATATGTAGTTGTTTACTGTGTTCCTTTTCCATAAATCACACAAAACATCTTAATTTTCATGCTCATGTAGCGTGTGTTCTTCTATGGTGCTCAATGTGATATATGTCATTATTCTTCATTAAACATGCACACATTAATACATGATGATAGGTAAATGCTATCTGGTGTGTCTCATCCTTGTGCAAAAAGTATGATCTTGCTTCTACTTATGGTTGCAAACTTATTTTTATTCTTCAATTCATTTAAACTCTCCATTGTCTATGCCCAACAAAACCCATCCAGATGATCTTATTCTGCAGGTCTGGTTTTGGAAATCCACTGGTTTTAAGTTTTGATAAGGACAAGGCTTTTATATCCCTTTAAATCTAGATGAAATGGTTTTTAGGGACTTCACATGAGACAATAGAGGAAAAGGAGGGTTACTTCCATGACCTCAGTTATAAATGTTACAACTTTATAATTTATCGGCATAAAGTGAACTGACACTATCTCCTCTTCTGAAAACTGCTTTTTTGTGAAGGATTTCTTCAGTCTGATAAGGCTGCAGCTGCAAAGCTGATTAAATGTAGCTCATGAAACTAGTTTGTGTTTCCCCCTTTATTTCTTATTGTTGCCATAACTTCTAATTTTTTATATAATCTTTGTTTCAATGGACTAAGTGTGAGGGTTTTAAATAATTAACTTTTTCTGCTAAGAGAAGTAGAACATATATATATATATATATATATATATATATATATATATATAATTTTAACAAATCAATGTGCCAAAAAGCATTATAAGTAAAAGAGAATTTGTAATTGATTTGGAATTTTCTAGCTCTTGACCCTCGCTCTCAACTGAGTCTGAGGCTCCTTCCACACAGTTGAATAAAATCCCACATTATCAGCTTTGAACTGGAATATATGACAGTGTGAACTCAGATATCCCAGTTCAAAGCAGATATTGTGGGATTTTCTGCCTTGATATTCTGGATTATATGGCTGTGTGGAAGGGCCCAAGGCTTGTAAACAGCAGAAATGTAGCAATACATTCAATCCCTGTCAGCAGAAACAACATACACCATTTTGGCCTCAGAAATCAACATCTCAGACCAGTTAAAATAAAAATTATCATCTCAGCTATGCACTTCTGTCACCTTTGCAAATTATCTCAGTCTTTCACCATCATAAAAGACACTTATTAAACAGAGATCCCAAAATCAATTTGAAACTAAATTCAACTGATTTGGGGGGTGGGGGGAGAGTGGAACTGATGTCATTTGTTCTAGCCATCTGGTACACACATTTCATTATACTTATTATTGTTACATTCATAATATTCGTACTAATTTTCTATATTTGCAATCATTATCATTATCACTATTATGCCTGATTACTTATTATAGGTTAGATTGTTTAAAACATAACCAATGCCTAACATTTATTTCACATGAACACAATACTGATGTATTACTTACATGTTTTACAACACCCTTCTAGGAATGGTACAATATAACCTCCAACCTAGATAAGAACAAAGTAAGAAAAGTCAAACTCATTCAGAAGTATGTATTTAGCTATCTATATTTTGGAGATGAATGAATGCCAGGCAAAAACTTTAAAAATGTCTATATTATGGTATTTGTATCAATTGGGTTTCTCAGATTTTAGGAAACTTGTTTTTGGCCAGTAAACAATAGTGTATATTTTTCCATCTCCACTCATGAGGACATTTTTTTTATAAATAGAAGTAGAAAATGTATTTATTAATGCATTCATTTATTTAAAATATTTTACCCATCTCTATATTTTTGGGTCTCTCTCTCGGCATTACTTCGCGAACGAAGATTCAGGAAGGACTCATCCCACGCTTTTTACAAGCGCGTTGATGACTAAAAAGGCCAATCTGAGATAGGCAAGTTCGGTTGCAGAAAGCGCAGCAGAAAGTCTCCTTGGGTGATGTTTTTTCCAAGTTGCGGTTCTTTCTGCGTTGTCGTTTCTCTTCGAGACCCATTCGGCGTGTCTTCTCGAAAGAGGCCGCAGCATTGTGGATAGTGCTTCTCCATGCCGCCCGATGTGAGGCCAGGGTGGACCATTGTTGGTGATCAATCTGGCCAAGCCTGAGATGTTGTTTCAGGGAGTCCTTATATCTCTTTTGGGGGGCGCCTCTCTTGCGCTGACCCGTGGCGAGTTCACCATAGAGTAGTATTTTTGGGAGGCGGTGGTCCTCCATCCTAGAGACGTGCCCTGCCCAGTGCAGCTGTGTTCTCAATAGCATGGCCTCAATGCTGGTGATCCCTGCTTGCTCAAGGACAGCAACATTCGTCACATAGTCGGTCCAGTGTATATTTAGGATTGTGCGAAGACAGCGCTGATGAAAGCGTTCGAGTCGTAGGTGTTGGCGATAGGTGACCCATGTTTCAGACCCATAGAGGAGAATGGACAGTATGATAGCTCTGTACACACTGATTTTGGTGCTTTGTCTCAGGTGCTTGTTGCTCCAGACTCTTTTGTGAAGCCTTCCGAATGCACTATATGCCTTTGATAATCTGTGATCTATCTCTTTGTCAATCTTGGCGTCTGAAGAGATGATGCTTCCCAGGTAGGTGAACTGCTGAACGGACTTAAGCACAGATGTGCCTATGCTGACGTGAGGATGATGGTGTTCTTCCTGTGGTGCGGGCTGGTAGAGGACTTCTGTTTTCTTCAGGCTGACTTCCAGCCCAAACAGCTCTGCAGCTGTTGCAAAGCAGGATGTGAGGCGCTGCAGGGCTGCTTCTGAATGGGCGACAAGGGCAGCATCGTCAGCAAAAAGTAGCTCACTGACTAGATAGTTTAGAGTCTTTGTGCGAGCCCTCAGACGGCTTAAGTTGAACAAGCTACCATCAGTACGATATCGTATATATATGCCGTCTTCTTCTTGTAGGTCTGCCGTAGCCCTTTGGAGCATCATGCTGAAGAAGATTGTAAATAGGGTTGGTGCAAGAACACAACCTTGTTTCACTCCATTAGTTATGAGAAAGGGCTCCGAGAGAGCATCGCCATATCTAACTTGACCGTGCTGGCCCTCATGTAACAGGACAATCATTTTGAGGAACTTGGGGGACATCCTAGACGTTCCAGGATCTGCCACAGACCTTTCCTGCTCACAGTGTCGAAGGCTTTGGTGAGGTCGACAAATGTTACATAGAGTCCTTTGTTCTGCTCTCTACATTTCTCTTGCAGTTGTCTAAGGGCAAAAACCATATCTGTGGTGCTCCTATTTGCTCTGTAGCCGCATTGGCTTTCAGGGAGAAGTTCTTCTGCAATAGCCGGAACTAATCTGTTCAGGAGTATCCTTGCAAGGATTTTTCCAGCAATGGAGAGCAGTGTTATACCTCGATAGTTTGAGCAATCGGATTTTGTTCCCTTTTTCTTATACAGGGTGATGATAACTGCATCTCGGAGATCTGATGGCAGTTCACCTTTTTCCCAGCAACTCACAAGGAGCTCGTGGAATTTAGCATGCAGTACATGACCTCCCTGTTTCCAAGCTTCAGGTGGGATTCCATCGATCCCGGCTGCCTTGCCATTTTTCAACTGCTGTATGGCCTCAATGGTCTCTTCCATTTTCATTGGTTGTTGTATCATGTGTTGGATAGCTGAACCTTGGACTACTCGGCTGGCATTAAAGAGACCCTGAAAATGTTCAGCCCATCGGTTCAGGATGGAGGTTTTATCAGTAATTAGTGTTTGACCATCTGTACTGTATAAGGGGCTTTGGACCTGATACGTAGGTCCAAACACTGCTTTGAGAGCTTCATAAAAACCTCTGTGATCACCGAGATCTGCACAGCGTTGTGTCTTTTCTGATAAATCAGTCCACCACTTGTTCTGGATGTCTCTGAGTTTTTGTTGGAGTTTACTACATGCGAGACGAAGGCTGCTTTTCTTACATGGCAAGATGGCTGGGCGAGTATGCCTGGTGAGTGGTTCTCTTCTTTGCCAACAGCTCCTGGATCTCTTGGTTGTTTTCATCAAACCAGTCTTGGTTTTTTCTTAAGGAGAATCCTAGGGATTCTTCAGCAGACTGCAGGATACTGTTTTTGATGTGTTGCCAAAGCGCTGTAGGAGAAGAATCTGTAGGGTGGACTTCAAGTTTTGCTTGCAGATTTGCCTGGAAGTTGTCTCTCACAACAGCCTGTTGAAAATTGTTGACTTGGAGTCTCCTCTTTAGGATGCCACCCTCTTAGGTTTGAGCTTAAGGTGTAGATTTAGTTTACATCTTACAAGGCGATGGTCTGTTTGACATTCTGCACTGGGCATCACTCGAGTATGACGGACATCACGAATGTTTCTCTGGCGCACTAAAACATAGTCAATGAGGTGCCACTGCTTGGATCGGGGATGCATCCAGGTGGTCTTCAAGCTATCTTTCTGCTGGAAGATGGTGTTTGTAATAGTCAGCTGCTGTTCTGCACAAAACTCTAGCAGAAGGCGCCCATTATCATTACAGTTTCCAACACCGTGCTTGCCTAATACACCTTTCCAGGCTTCAAAGTTTTTTCCTACTCTGGCATTGAAATCACCAAGGATAATGATTTTATCTTCTGCAGGGACCTTTTGTATGAGGTGACGGAGGGCTGAGTAGAATTTGTCTTTCTCCACAGGGTCAGCTTGCATAGTTGGGGCATATATACTGAAGAGAACAGCATGTGGGAGGCATAAGGAGATAATGCGATCAGAGTGACCTGTCGGCAACGTCTCGAGTTTAGAGGCGATGGAATTTTTAATCATAAAGCCTACTCCTGAAAGATGTTTCTCAGTTTTGGGTTTGCCAGACCAGTAGAGTGTGTAGCCGGCACCGTGTTCTTTAAGGCTGCCTTCCTCATGGAGACGAACTTCACTAAGAGCAGCGATGTCAATGTTAAGCCGTGATAGTTCATGGGCTATTAGAGCAGAACGACTCAGGGCGTCCACTATCTGCAGAATCTTGCATGGTTCTGATGTTCCAGCATGCAAGTGTCAGTCTATTTGCACCTTTGCAGGCAGGTGTTGGCCTTTGTTTCTTTTGTCTTTGTTCGACCGCATCGGAAGATGCCGTTGGCCGCGGCTAGCCAACCAGGTAGACGGGGATGAGCTTTCGTTAGACCACCTTTCTAGGCCCCTCTCCATACGGAGCAAGCAGTGCTCTCCTTAAAAAGGCTGCTTGGTCATTCAGGATGCTGCCGAACAAGACTGTCATCTCCCGGGTCAGTCTCGAGCGACCAAAGTCCTGAACCGCCTGTATGCAGGGTTGGGTCTGCGGCTTCCAGTGCATCTTTACACCTACCCGCTTCGTCCCTCGCCTATCGCTACAGGGCTTTTTCGGAAGTTGGATGTGTCCTTCGAGCCTGTGCAATGGATTTTTCTGGTGGAGCGCAGCGTGCACAGAACTGCCCTCACCCTTTAAACCAAAGGTTCATCTGCCAGGGCCTAGCAAGCTTGGACGGTGGCAGCGAGGTCCTCAGGTCGTAGGTTTGGTTCGAGTTTCCTTCTCTTAGATGGTTGACCTTACAGGGTTAGACGAGCACCATCTGCCCGGGTCTGACAAAGAGCGTCAATGGGCAGGATGGGCTCTCTAGCCTTTTGGCAACCATCCTAAGAGAAGGAAAACTCTGATTTCAAACCCGGGATATTTTTGGGTAATGCAGAAACAAATATAAACCATTAAGCAAGAGATGGAATGAAAATGAAAAAGAATGAAAAAAAGGGCAAAGCACTGACCTTCACACACTCTGTTTCATTAAAGGGTGGGCAGCTGACGGCTGAAGTTACTAGAACTGGTCCAACTGGTGTGTTTGTGCACTCATATCTGATACAGTTTGAAATCCAAGCACTGCCAGGCTATTTCATTATTTAAAATCGCCATCAGAAATAGAATCATATCAAAATACCATTAGTATTTTCAAGAAGTAAGAAAAATGGATCAAAATAATCTTACTTGTCTATAGTGATTGTTCTGTTATTATCTTCCCTGAAGTCTGAATTAGTAAGATTTGTTTGGAGAAAGGAAGCTTTCATATGCAACCCTAACACTATCATTGCTGCAAGGTAGGTAATTATAGATCTCAAACATAATGATCTTGAGGGGCTCTAAATTGCAATAGAATTATTTATATTATGAAACCTTAATCCAGAATTCTATTCACATATCAGTCAATAAGATGTCTACATGATGGGGGCAAGTGCAGCATCCTTCCACTCAAGAAATATTCTCAGCACATGTATTTTAAACTCACTTAAATCACAGTTCCAATATGCCCATAGAACAGATTGAGTATCCCCGTATTCAAAATGCTTAGGACCAGATGTGTTTTGGATTGTAGATTTCCCCCTCCCCCCTGGTTTCAGGATACTCTACTTGCATATATGTACTAATAAGATATTTTGGAGATGGGACCCAGGTCCAAACATGGAATTTCTTTATGTGTTATATACTTTTTATACATGTAACCTGAAGATCATTTTAAACACAGTATTTTAAATAATTTGGGGCTTGAAATGAAGTTTGTGTATACTGAACCATCAGAAAACAAGGGTACCACTATCTCAGTCCCCCATGTGAACAGTTTCAGATTTTGGAGTATTTCAGATTTCAAAATCCCATATAATGGAAGCTCAATTATAATATAAATGGAGTGTTTTTGGGCCACATCTCTGAAACCAACACTTCACTGCAACTTATAAACTACCATTTGATCGTTTGTTTCTCCATTGGTTGTCTTCTATGTAGCCAATGTTTTCAATGGTTTTACAACAGTTACAGTGGGGCTCCAAGAATGTCACCTTCTATCTACTAGTGCCATCACTGAGAAATATGCAAATTATTATTTCCCAATTTCTATATTAACTCATACTGTTATTGCTATTTGAAAAGAAATTCATTGCCACTCCTAGACTGCAGACTTCCAATATGAGTTTATTTGTCAGTACAAACTAAACTCAGCACTTGAATTCAGTCAAACAGTTACACCCCTGTCCATCTACTAAGACAAAAAACAAAGGCAATGATTTACCTTAAAATGTGAAATTGTTCCATTGCTAAAAGTATGGATACAAGATATATTCTTACATATTCCACAGCATGTTGTTAAATCCTTTGGATGTTCATAAACTTGGTTCTGTAAAAGTCAAAATAAAGCATTTCAGTTAATATTGGACAAGGAATCAACATCTCAATGGTTAGCTTTTATATCATGAAACTATGAGCTTAGAAAATCTTTGTAACTCTGAATTGCACCCAGCAAAAAACTAGTGAGAAAAGTATGAGTGTATTCTGCCTCTGAGACTGGGAATATCTGATGGAGGAATTAGTGCTGATCAAAAAGAGGTAAAGATTGGTATCTTTGAAAGAAAAGAGGAGTGGATGGGAGCGGATTTAAAATTAGACTGAGAAAGTCAGGAAGGAGATAAAGATGGCGGACTCGGCAAATGCTCTCGGGCAAAAATGAACAGCCTGGAAGGAAAATGGATCACATTCTGGACTTCTTGAAATGTAAATTTGATGAGGTGGATAAGAAACTGGAGGGAGGGAAAGATGCGTGGGCGAACTCAGTAAAGAAGTGAATGAGGTCAAGAAGGCATCTAAACAGTTGGAAGAGAAAGTAGAAAAATGAAAA